>CM017555.1:54728295-54818936 GCA_007844125.1 Sinonovacula constricta
AAAGCTGAAACAATACAAAAGAATGTCTCACTGTTGGTACTAATACATGTTGTAAACTAAGACTATGGCAAAGTTACACAATTTTACAATGACTACCTTTTAAATATTTAAAACGTAGTATATAAGCTGACAAAAACAATAAATTTACCCATTTAAGTAACATTCACGGTGTTTAAAATATAAATTTTCCAGATTTACTTAAAAGTCCAGTGTACGAAAAATCCAGGTACGAACCGTCAATTAAATGTTCTTAAATAAAACAACTCTCAAAAGTTACAAATTACAAGCAGAATAACAGTAGGGGTAGTGTTTTCATAAAGTACTTACATCGATGCGACTTAGAAGGCATCTAAGAGTAATACAGGCCGTTTTTCTAACAAACTTTTACAAAGCGGCATGGTATGGCATGGTACGCGCCATAACGATCACGTGATGTCTAAAACCCAGACGACTATGATCCGAGTCGGCTATCGGGTTACATAATGCTAAATCTTAAGTCAGCACAATATGTAAGTGCATGCAAAAGTTCAACCTGCATGTGCATGTATTAAAATTTTCTAAGATGGACCAGGGCCATATTTATTATGAACCACAACCTAAATGAGCTACCTGTTATTTAGAGGCATCAACCATAACATCTGTTTATTACAACCTGTAACATTTCTTGTAAGAAAGATAGGAAATATAATCAAAGTAGATAGAATGCTTAAAAATGTAAGAAAACATTAAAAAAATGTTTAAAAATATAGGAATAAGTTGACAGCCTGCCTGTAAACTGTAATTACAGAGAACTATGGATGCTTAATATGGTGTGGTCACTTGTTAACTGTTGTATGTCACAGGATTAAAATGTTATAAACAATATTTGATTTATCTAAAAATTAAAGTATATACATCTCTTGAATACACAAAAGATGTGGCTGTAAAAATTCTCAGATGTTTCAATATTGTTTGTTTCAGACTCATCAAAAAAGTTAGAAGAAGTGTTAGTGGGAAACACATTCAGGGCTCTCTTGGAAAAAAATAATCTGCTGGAAGAGAGAAATACAAATTTCTTGATTTCAAATATAAAATTACAATTGTTACAGGAGGTGCCTGTGTCCGAGCAGTTAGAGTCACCAACTTGTAAGTTGTAACTCCTCAGCCGTTCACTGCGTGGGTTCAAGTCCCAGTTGGGGCGAGAACTTTATTGTTGGGAGGTTTCCTAGCTGACGTGTGGTGCGCCTGTGGTTCTACCTAGACATATCTGAAGTCCTCCTCCACAAAAACAATCTGGACGTCGCTCTAATGGCCATAATTATGTCGCTGCGAATGCCGATGTTTTTCTTAAACCTAAACAATTGTTACAATGCAAGAAATAACCTATTAAATGTTTCAACATGAGATGGCTTATAAACAGCATGTTAATTACATTTACAAATATTTCACATTTGAAACTCATGTAAACTTTAGTGACAGGTTGTGCTGCAAAGCAGTGTCCTTAAAGTATTTCACATTTTCATTATATCCTTTATTTTTATTCTTAGTAGTACATGTAATCTTCATCTTGATCTAAATCTGTTTTTTTTAGATCTGGTGACGTTGGTAAAGATTTTCAAAAGGAAGCAACACAAGTTACAGTGAATGTTGAAGCAACACTAGTTACAGAGAATGTTAAGGTAGGGAAATGTTCAGTTCATTTGTAATTTACATAGGTTTTTGATCAGCATATTTGCTTTTAATGTTATTACCTCTTACTCTTTTGGACTGAAGGCATTTTTCTTCTGCAAAAAAACAACAAACAAACCCAAACATCAACTTTTCTAATTTTTAATGGGCCTTCAATAATCAGAATAATCGGTAAACACCTCAGCCGCAAAGCTAAAGTGGTATAGCATAGGTGTGCGGATCGGCGGTCATGGGTTCTCTCTAAGGCCAGATCTAACCAAAGTCTTTAATTTTAAAAATTGGTACTGGTTGTCAGTGTTAGTATAATGGTTTAGTCCTTGGGCACCTCATAAGTGCACCTGTGCTATAATGATAGAAATTTTGATGCAAAGTATCGGATTCTCTTAGACCAAGAAACTTAAACAGTAACAAAAAACAACAATCCAGTAATATAGTAGTAATTGAAATTTCAGATTGCTGCTGTAGCTCCAAAAAAAGAAGAATGCAGTAGCACATCCTAAACCTCAGAAGAGGCCAAATGAAAATCATTGGTAAGTTTAAAATTATCAAAAATTCTTAAAATAATATGAGGTATTTAATACATCTTAACAGTAATCATACAGTTATGTCTAAAGGTTTTACTTTGCTAATCAGTCTCTAGTCATCAGGAACAAGATAATTGTCTGGTCATATCTGAGGAGATCTGAATGTATTTTTCTTTGAACATTAAATACAATGTTCAACATTTCTATTTAGTATTTGTCTTTCAGATACAAGTAGCCAATGATTTGGATTTGACAGAACTAGGAATTTCTCGTCAGACCACACCGTCTGCATTCCACATTCTCCCCAAAAGGTTATTTGAATGCTTTAAAACTATCTTCAAAGTTAACGTTATTTGTAATTGGCGTGGGCAATAATACACACTTCCATTACTTCCCGCCTGAACAGGATTGTTCAAATTGAGGCTGCAATATTGTTATATTTCTCATGTCCATTGACTTTCAAAGTTCCATTCTCCTCTACTTCTTTATGTGTTTTAGGTTCTGATTATTTTTATATTGTTTAATAATAAGCTATTTAAAAACAAAAATGTATTCATTTTGCAGTTAAAACAACTTTTGCTTTGGTGAATTTTGATTTTTGTTGTTGTTGCTTTGTTTCTGTTAAATAGACAGGATGTTGGATCTGTTGTGAGAGAAAGCCTTATGGTAGTTGGGTGGAGGTACTGGGGACAAGGCTCTTGATGAGAAAACTCCATGTAAGTACTCACTATCACTAATGTTTGTTGCCTAGCTGTGTAAAGCAATTTTTCATTCAAAAGTTGATGTAATTGGAGCGTCTCTGAATCCTCAATAGGCTCTTTGTTCAGAGTTTACTTCAGGATTTATATGGCTTTCTTTTACATTTATTAGATTATGTTTTAACAAAAAGCAAATACTGTTGGTCCAGATCAGATGACAGGCATTTGATCTACACTGTTTGTACATGCAATAAAAATTATTTGTATGGAAATAAGGGTCAATAGCCATTTAAAATCTAATCTTTAAATGCATTCTTGAGAACAATATTCTTCTGCAAAAAGATTCTTGTATAGTAGGTTCAAACACTGATATCATTTTTATTGTAAATGCTTTCTTCAATTCCTTTTCCAGTGGCTAATCATTGCCGTTGCAAAGCTGATGTTGCTTTCCTAAACCAGGAGAACGCCACCTTGAAGGCAAATCTGGAGGGGGTATATAATGAGATCAGATGTCTCTGGAACTGGATCAACTATGTAAGTCAATGACTTGGCATGCTTAACATTTTCCACAAATGAAGACATGATATTTATTGCCTGCAAAATGCATGTATCTCAGTTGTTTATCTTACATTATTTTGACAAAGTCAAAAAGATAATATAGTTATTGTTCTTACTGAAATGCAATCAGGTATGGTAGAACAGTACAAAGACCTGTTTTAGTTCTTTGTAAAATCTCTTTAATTTATATTACATATATAACATTTGATAGAGTAGCAGTGCTCACTTAAATTAGCTCCCTTAATCCACATAAGCCGGCTACTAAATTTTGAAATACTGATTTCTTGTATTCCATAAAATGTTAATATTGCAGATTAACCAGCAAAAAGCAGCAGGCAGTGAAAGAGTGCCAAACTTTTCCAATCTTCTGTCTGTAAGTGTAAATTTAGGAATAAATTTCAAAGCTTAACTTAAATTTAAAAAAAAAGATGCTATAAATTTTTTGTAAGCTAAAAAGTGAGGTTAACATACAAAGCACTTGATACTGCCTTTTATGCCTTTCTAAAAAAACAATTTGCATCATTCATTAAATTCTTATCAAATACAACCAAAGCCATTACCATGTAACATATTCAATTTTGGAAAAGCTTACCACTGGAGCTTAGGAATACCGACTGCAATAGCTCAAGTGGTAGAGGATCTGGTTTGATGATCGGGAGGTCATGGGTTTGAACCCTGACTGAATCTGACCAAAGACTTTAAAGTTGGTAGTAGTGGCTTCCCTCCTAACGCTCGGGGCGAGGGGACAGCATTATGCCTGACTTGTCGATGTCAGTATAATGGACCAAGGGTTCATTCCCTGGGCACCTCATAAGTGCCCCTGTTATATAATGATGGAAATGTCGCTGTACAGTATCGGCAAAATACTGGCCAATCCAATCCAGATTAGGAATACACATTTTTTTCCTCTCAATTTTTGGCTCAATTTTAGGTCATGTTTATGCACACAATTTTAGATTTGGAAATTTTATGTCAAAAATTGAAAGAAAAAATATAGAATGAGACTGAGAAATGTTTTAGCATTGGGTATTTTAGCACCTCTGTATATTTTTTTTGTAAAATACCTACCTTTGGAGGTTATACCAAGGTGAGGATTTAGGCAGAACTTTAGAAACACATCTTACCCCACACTCAGAAATATCACACCAATTCCTTAATGGATGAACCAGTCAGTATAACAGCAATTATACTTGCTTACAGACTATAAAAGACTAAACTGTAGTTCCAGATGAGCCGGTAAATCTGTTGTCTGATCAGGATCTACACTGTTAGCTTTATGATCCATTAGGTTATTGCTGATGAAGTAGTGAAAAGTGTAGATCCTAATGAGACCAGAGAGAAATGCCAGCTTGTCTGGATCTACACCGTTTTTACATGTATATGATTTAAAAGGCTACTGTGGTATGACAGGATAAAATTATAGTTCTTGGTAAAACATGGCAATATTACTTGATGCTTCATTTCCAGATATTTGACTATTGCAATAGCTTTATCACACCAGTGTCAATATTGAAGACTAAAACACTGGAAGGAAACAAGCAGCATTAAGTATTTAAAATAAAATATTTTTTACACAAACAGGAACAACTAATGTCCGATGTGGAGGGTATAACCAACTATTCCAAAGCCTCCAAGAAATTGTTTCGGCGCCTCTACAGCTCAGATGAAATCCAGGGGAGGTCGTTGAGTGGCTGTAAGGCCAACAACAAGTTTGAGGAGCAGCCGGGATTAGATGATCCGTCAAAATTACAAGTCATCTATGGGAATACTCTTAAGCACTAAAATAACTTGTATGGTTAGATTTATAAAATGTCTGCTGAATGTCTGTTCTTCCGATTTTAGAGTGAGTTTTGACCAATCACGAAAAGGCATGAGGTAAAGCCACATCTAGAAATTACAGCCTAAGAGCGTGCAAATGTCCATAATATTACTAGTTTCAAAAGTACTCCACAAACAATTTAATTTAAAGAAAAGTAGCTATTAGAATTTAAATACATATAATTCACATGACTTTAATTTCGTGAAACATATGATTGTATTTACAAAAACTTTACTTACCAGAATTTAAATTCATTCATGTATTCATATAACTTAACAGAATTGTTACATTGACTAATAGGCAATGAAGTTACTTAAGTGAGTGTATATGTTTGCAGACATTATCAAGGAGAGGTTTGGGATCCCCGATGTGATTGTTAGGGAAAAGCTGCAAGAAATATTGAAGCCTTGCAGACAGACCGCAGACAAGATGGCAACACAGAAAATATGAAATTGTTTTTTTTTGTTTTTTTTTGTTATATAAAGAAGTTTAAAAAAATAAAATAAGCATTGTAGCCTTTTCTTTTTCTATTTTCTCCACTGGGCTGCCATACATAATGTATATTTAATAATTATGCTAGTTACTTTTTGTTATTGGCTTTTTTCTGTGGCTACTAATTAAAGACAATTTTTAAATTATTAGCATATTCCCTGGCTTTCCAGCATATTCCACTGAAAACCACGGAAACGGCAGAAATAAGAAGTAATGGTTTGCCGGAAAAACATACAAATTTTACGGAGTTTCCGGCTTGGGCTGGAAATTACGCTGGAAAAGAGCTTAACTTATTCGTGAATTTCCATGCCTTTTCCAGCCTTTGGCGGAAAACAGGCCAGAATATGGGGATTGAAATTGTCTGGGTATTTCCGTGCTTTATTTCCATGGTATCTTCCAGCCTCATGGCGGAAAAACTAGTCCGAATACTCCAGCCTTGTATTTTCCATGAAGTTCACATGGAAATTCATGGAACTTTTTGCCCAGGTTTCCAGGGTTCAAACCACGGACCCCATGCTATAGAGTTGTGCATCCTAACACTGGCCTATTCCACTCCACTTTATAGAAGGAGCCTCTAAATAAATAAATAGGAACAAATAACTAATCAAATGTCAATGGTTTTGACATTGTCCTATCAACAAAGATAATGTTTTTTTCTGTTTAAATCTTAAATCCTTGTATGTGTATGTAACAAAACAGGAAAAAATAAAGTGGTATACTACAAATAAAAAGTTGAAATTCTGTATATATCCCTCCACCAGATACCACCAAGGTGGATCCTCCTGAGGTGTTTGGATATGAAATGGATATGAAATACAAGCCTACAGCAATTGTCACATTAAAGGAACTGAAAAAAAAATTACAAAACCAAATAAACAATTTTATTTTTTTTATGGGTACAAGTTGATCGTAATAAATATACCCCTTAACACTATTCAAGTAAGAATATTTTTATAGCAGGATTTCTGTTTTCATTCTTTGGGGACAATGCATAAGAAGTTGCATATTCTGTATTCAGGCAGCTACGTACCTGGCTACAGCATTAGAAATGCAGTCCAGATGAAAACATAAATTGTTGAGGTTTACCAATAAATTTTAGTTAAAAGAACAATATATATATAAATGTCATCAATGTAGCATCTGTCTGTATGGTCTTGTGGTTACATGTTAGCCTCTCATACTTAAGGCTCTACTTTTAAATTCTGCATGTTGCCATTTTATCATTTTTTTTAATTTTGCATTTGTTAGTAAACATTTTTATTTTGTTAACTAGATTGTTTTTGTTTCATGAAGTAAACTTTATCTTGTCATGATAGTGTTTGAACACTGTTGAAAAGGAAGACAAACTGGTAAACTGAACATTTGAAAAGTATTTTACAATATATAATCTGGAATTCCTAAATGTTTTGCAGCTGGAGATAACAAAGGGAAACAACTCTTTGTACATATTGATTTTATCTCTTTAAGAGTTGAACTTCTTTGCTAATCTACCAGGGGTGAATTCAGTAGGGTAAACCGTAGCGTTACGTTTCGCTACGGTTTGAAACGGTTCGTATTTTTAGCACACTGAAGCCACATTTGATTGCCTCGGTTCGGAAACGTATCTTGGAGGCTGCCAGGTGAATGTTTAATTTTGTTTCGGTAGAATTATTGGAAATAACTTCAATTAAAGTTAATTTTAAGCGACAAAACTATATCTTAATGTCATATATTATGTGGAATTATGCAAGATACATTTTCCTGACAGTTTTAAGTACGTGATTGGCCGGTATACTGCAGTACGTAAACAATCGTTAAAAATGCCAGAAAATTTGCATCAATGCTTTTTCATTGCATAGATGAAACTTATATAATAGTAAATTCAAATAAGGGAACTTGTCTATTTATTTCTTCCTTTTTGCCTGTGTAGTTTAAATTCTTTCATAAATGCACTTCTTTGTTTTTCTTAACATTAATTATTATTATTTTAAATGTCATTGATTTAAAAATTCATTATTGTTTAATCACAGTAAACCAGTGGGTTTAAATCCATTAAACACCTTCTTGAATGGGGCAGAGAAGAAGGAGCATGTGGAGAGACCATTCTGATAAACTGAAAGAGGTATTTTTCATGGTTGTTCTCACGTATGATGCACCAATTATTTTGATTCATACATCAGCCAGTGGTTCTACCCAGTCATTTGTCTGGTGTCCTACTCCACTAAAATAGATTGATGTTACTTTTATAACATATTGTATATATCTCTAAGATGATGCAAATCCAATAGAATTTAAGTCAAATCACTATTAACACATACATGGTTATATTCGTTACTTTTTTAAAGATATTTTTACAATATTTTTCCATTTTTTAAATCTTTCTAAGGCGGTAACTGATGGTTTTTCTTTTTGTGAGTTATGTTTCATCTCTGTGTTTTTGTCACATTTACATTTACCTTGTTTGCCTTTGTCTACAGGTAGATAAAATTTAAATATCTGTGGAAATTTTGATAGGACCTTTTCTTTTTACCTATTGCTTATGCAGTTCATCTGGGGATATTTGATGATAACAACTGGCATGAGCTGCACAGAACAGAACCTCATTTCCTTTTTCAAACAATCTATGAACATGAAAAATGTTTAAATATGCATTGATAAGATAAATATTTCAACAATAATCTGTATGAAATTTTTTAGCACAAAGTCAACAGACTCCATCAACAGAAGTGATCATGGAAACATGACATGGCCCTTGTTAAACTTGACGGAAAAAATCATGGCCAGGGACCCTCCATAACACTGCTTCTTTCATAAATACAGTAAATATGCATATACAAAACTCTATTTTTGGAATAGTTTCTCCATTTTGATAAAATGTCATTGAGTTAAATTATTTTTTCTGGAGAGAAATGTTAAACGTATTTGTTGACTATTTCCCCCTAGATTTGCCAAGAATAAAACAATATGCAATGGTAACAAAATTCAATTTTACTCTAACTTGGTGGTAGGCTATAGATGCTTTTGTTTAAACAGCTATTAATTAGGGTTTATAAATTATTGTAAACAGAACACAAGTTGATATCAATTTGAAAGTACTATGCTATTGATTACTTATAAATCCTACACGTTCATACTAAAGATAAAACTTCAAATTTAAATATTGGTTTTACAAAAATGATTTTTAACAAAAATTCAATTACAGATCTTTGCCAGCACACACAGGGATTCATACCTACAGGACATATAACTACACCTATTCAAGCACCAACCAACAAGATGACTGGAGACAGGACGGAGATAACCCACTGTGTTATTCCTAACATTTGCTATAAAGTATATGCTACTGCACTTATGCATTTATGACTAGCCATTACATTTGTCCTGGAATTTTAAACTGCTGTTACAAACCACTTGTTAGGAATACTTGAAAATCCTGTTGATGAACCCATGCCGATATTCATAGTCCCGGGTTTGGGAATTTGTGTTCCATCTTGCCCCAAATTACACCTGGCAGCCCGCTTGACTGAAACAAATTTGTCACATCGTTTGGCTATTTTATCAATTAAGGGAATATCACATTTTTACTGGCCTCACTTCCACAATGGACCTGAAAAATATGAAAATATGATCAACATTGTGTTATAACAAACTACAGCATGTATGTTGCAATATTTGTGTTATTCTGTTGTCAGTGCTATAAAGAAAATACATTGATGTACCTCAATCATCAATTAGGTGTACACTGATTGGTAATTTATCTTATTAAAAGTTGTCTTATTTTTAAAAAAATCAATCATATTTTAAATGTTCTGGTTTTCCCTTACATTTTTTAGTCTTTGTCAGATATTACTTAAAATGTTAAATTGTGTTTGCTTTGTGTTCAAGTGATAGCAACTAATTTTTTTATCTAGTTAACTAGATATGAACACAGCATGAAGTTCATATATGACAGTGATGAGCTCTGATTTTCATACTATGTTTGCTAAGTACAGCCCATTATTACAAATGCATGTACTTTTAATTGTTCTTACCAAAATAAATTTGAATAAAACATTTTGTTGTTTTTCTTAGTACCTTACTAATACTTGTTTTCTTACATGACAACATGTCAGAAGTTACTGAAATATATTTGGTTGCAGCAATTCATTTAGAAATACAGAGGCAGATGTTATGTTTGATTTACATAAGTTCTCAGTGAACCCCAAGGACACCTTGTGGTTGTATAGCCTTACTAATAGCAAAAATTGATATTACACCACAATGCCTGATTTCACAACATAAATAACTTGTATTATGTTTAAGGCATAGCAGTGATATTATCAAATAATAAAGAAAAAATTAAAATTTCCATTTTATTTTGTATTGTCATGAGTATGTAAGAAATGACAATATTTTTTACAAATAAATCACCATTTATTTTATCTGGCATAAAAATGATGTTTCTGCAAAAAGAACCAATGACATAATTTGCACACTCCAAAGAATTATCTGGAAAAGAATGTATTTTATAAATATAACAGTGACTACATTGGTATGTGTATAAGAGCATACTATTTTGATAAAATAAGCCTAACCTTATTTTAAACCATTATGTTGAAGTTTTAATCTGATTGTCATTGGATACCTTTTTAAATCATATGGTTGGATGATTTAAACCGGTATTATACTTTAATTGTAAAACTGACAAGGAATGTATCTTGCTGCTCCTACTGAGATTTGAACTCAGATCCCTTCTATCTCAGAAGAGAAACAAGGTGTTCTTCCAGTTGAACTATAGAAGCTAGATGAAGATGACATTCCAATAAAACTTTTAAGAGATGGGACATTTTCCCTTGAAGTGTAAAAATTGTAAAAAACAACGCAACTGGTTCAATAGGTAAAGTGGGATCCTAACTTAGGTATGTAGTCAACATATTTCAGCTGATTTTATAATTATAATGTCACAAAAACGTTCAATATTTAAAGTGTAATGTACTACACTGCAATGTCATTTCATACCTTGCTTTGTTTTTTGCATATCTTGACAGAGGAATATGTCAAATACATTCATTTGTCATGCTTTAAGAGTGTAGTCAGGATTGTATCTGTTTCAAAACAAGGAGGAGTTGAAGTGTTACTTTGCTCCAAATGGTCTAAACAATCAGTATGCAAATCATTACCAACTTATGGCCTTGTTTCGTTTTCATCTTATGATTTTTCTTACTTCACACATCTTAAAACGACAAATTTATGGTAAAATTAAATGACTTTTGCTAAAAGGACAACAAAATTGTATGTCACCTCATTCACTACTCTAAAATCAATCTAAACAACATTTATCAAGTGTCCTACAACACTATCACACATGAATTTATGTAAAAATATTTCCACACACCATCACTCTCCGCCATATTGAAAACGGTTTGCAGCTAACGGGTCAGTATGGAAGATTGCGATTTACAAACTGCTTGGCTTACGTATTTTTATACTGAACGTACGCCTGGTAGCTAAAATGTATTTGTTTATTGGGTTTATTGTGCCACCAACAGTATTTCAGTTATCACTGGAAGCAGATATATTGCTGCCTTCACTGTATAGCATGCTGTGAACACCTGGCATGATACCACACCCAGTCATCATCCTCATACCGGACCAACCAGTCATAGAACTTCCCTTGTATTTGCTTGAACATCAGCAAGGGAGCTATTCCACTACCATTTTAATGACTGTTATGTCACAGCCTGGGATCGAACCTGGGGCCTCCCGTATCTGAAGTTGCTGCTCTTCAAAAAAAAATATTGTGTTTTTATTGTTTTAACTAGCAACTGATTTAATCATGTTATGAGAAGAAAAGTAATAAAGGATTTTGTATGTTTAAGAATTTAATGTGAGAATTGAAGTTGCTAGAATATCATTTTATTTCAAGTTTACATCATCCTTTAATTATGATTTATTTCAAAGGTGAGAAGAAATTTTAAAAATAAAACATGTTGAAACACAACATGTTCACATGTAATGAGGCGCCAGTCATGTAGTGGTAGAGTCGCTGACTTGTAACTCCCCTGACTGCTTAGCCTCTCACCATGTGGGTCCCCGACGATGCAAAGGACTTGATGTGAGAAAGTCTTCCATCTGACCTGTGGTGTGCCACTGGTTCTACTGAGATGTTTTTTCTTGGGTCTTCCTTCACCAAAATAGCCGGATGTTGCTGTAATGATCATGATTGGATGCTACAATATATTAAAAAAACAAAATATAAAGACAAAACAATCTAGTGATCAAAGGTAATACATTATTCCATTATTCAATGAGGTTAAACAAAGTTTCATCTTTTTTGAATATTTAAAAAAATGCAATTTGACCAACTATGACCAGTTCACTTTAAAATAATTACTCTGCCACAGGTGCCTTCTGGGTGCAGAGAATTTGAAAGTGGTATCAAACAGTTTAGACCCATTTTTTGTTTTTAAACAACCAAATGAATTTTAGTTGCCACAAAATGTTGTTTATAAAACTCCATCTATGTGAATAGTGAAAAAAAACATGACAGTACAAACATGCATTTCCTATATGAGCCGTGCTGCATAGTTATTTTTAAACCATGTGACCACTTATTTTAGAGATTACATTATTATATTATCATCTGGTAATCCACACTGACATTGCTATTTACTTTAGTAGAAATCTCCATTGCGATTATTTGTAGACTGGAAAAAATGATAATTTTGAGCGATTTTCTTTCACAATTTTTAATATCAGAAAAGTCGGGTAATGTTCATGATTGTCTTTTTAAGACAAAAGTATGATTGTATGCAGATATTAAGTCGAAATTCACCAACATAGGGTTAAGATATCGTTACGTACATTTAATATAAGCAAACTGTTGGCAAATTAATAAAAAAAACAACATAATTTGGCTAGTGGATAATACATTTATTAATTTAGAATAAAAAGACAGTTATTCAAGTTTTGTTGTTTCTTTTTCTGTAACACAGTTCTGTTGTTGAAAGACCAATCACTTTTTTTCTAGAATAAAGAAGCATTTTCTGTTATTACAACATTGTAGGTTGACTTCATGGTTTGGATTGTGCATTTTGTTTTTGAATTATCCATTAACTTGGACCATATTGTTTTACTTAGAATTATTAAATTATAAAATAAAATTGGAATGTCGGCGATCAGAGCTCTTAATTCTTTGATGTGGCTTAACATTCAAGAAAAATGGTCACCAATGTCAGATCATTCAATTGTAGTAGGGCCCATTTGCACGAAGACAACCTAAGCATTCCGCTCAGCGTGTGCACTGGCTGGATTCCCTAAAAGTTAATGTTTTTAATTAATTTGTTTCCATCCTCCAGTTCCCGAAGGCTTCTGTTTTTTTGAAAGAAATTCAAAATAATTAGATGATTGAGAAGTTGTAAAATGACACAGAAAGAGTATCCAGTCTTTAATTTATTCAATAACCTGATAAACTTTCTTCTAAAGACATTTTTAATCAGCTGCCCAGTAGTAAACAGATGGTGATGTTGTAATGGGTTTATATGAAAATGTTTAGTTGATAAATCAATTTCTCAGTTTGAATCGGTTGATTTCAGCAATAAAATTATCTTTAAACTAAAAGCGTTATCAGATTTCAAAGAGAAAGATATATTTACATAAATATGGCAATAAAATCACTAATATTAATGTCCACAGCGTTCAATTGAGCAGTAATATTAAGTGAACTTAAGCTAATATTTGATGTTTCACATCTTGCTCAATCAAATTAGATTTCATTATTTAATAAAACAAATGGTTCTTTGACGCTTTACAAATGTACTTTTGCAAACTAAAATATTAAGATTCGTAGAATTATTTTGCATTATATTTGCATTTATAAATTCAGTTAGCTACATTTGATGAATATAACAAAACAGGCTAAATAAGTCCTTTGGATGGTTAACCGAGTATATTTTCTTATAGTCTAGACAGAGAAAAATAGTTCTTATTTGTGTGTTTTTGTTATGTTGGAAAACAAACTAATTTAGAAAAAAATGTAGATAAAAATCAATGCCCAATTAAACTTTATTTGCAGTCTTGATTTAACTGGCCTGCTGCTCGGAGGCCCATATATCTCATTCAAAACATATGTGTTGTTTTTGAAACTGTTTTTAAAACAAAGAAAGTAACTTCGACATTTGCATTCCTGAACAATGTCCATTATTTATTTACTTTCAAGGCATTTGGCAGTATTTCACTGTGCGTGCTGCACTTCTGCCTTTCTGATTGGATTTTAATTGGTTTATTGCAGTCTAGCCTTCCTAGGTGGTGCAAGAACCTCTTCAACTTTTAATGGACTTAATAAACATTGATTTATACAAACAAACTTTTAGATAAAAAATATCAGTGGTTTTGAAAGAAGCCAAGTTGGGACTTTATATTGGCATCCATAAAACAACGGATGCAGAACCAACCGTACAAAGCCTTTATACACCATCATCTGTGCGTGCCATTTTCAAACAAACATTAAGATATTTAGGGAATTATAAAATTATCTTTATTTAATTATAAAATTTTCTGGAATGATGATGAGATGGGTCTTGTTGTTAAGATGCAGGAGTCTGGTTGGCAGAACTCTAGTCCAAACCCCATGTCGCCCATGCAATGTTATGACTCAAGCCTATGTGGTTCTCAATACCTCAAACATGATCACATTTTTGCTCTGATCAACAGAAAATATGAGATGTGGTTTTTACAGCGATTTTTCCCAAAAAACATTTTTTTTGCACATTGGAAGTGTTAAACTTTATGCTTAGAATGTATTCCCTCTTTTCATTTATAAAGAGACATTACTCTATTAAATAAAGAATAAGCAGTTCAAACATTCAGTCCATATGAAGGAATAAACTTTTAACAAAAACTGTAATGCTGAAACATAGCAACCAACTGTAAAGGAAATAAATCGGAACTCCTTGGGTAATTCCGTTTTTTGTCAGATAATCACTTGATTGTTTCTGGTGCAATGATATGTACAGAAATTGACTTTGTTCACCAAAAAAATGAATATGCTTTAAAAAAAAGAACTTTTTCAAGAAAGAGATATGTATAGTGTATAATATTGTATTGTCCATTAACATTCAATTACATTTTACATACTTCCAGTTTATATTTAGGGTAATCATCCATTTGAAGGAATATTTGACTTGTTGTGTTACATGCACAACACAATAATGGTCATATTGCTGACATCTAGCTAATTATTGGTGGAAGAAGTGTTTGGGTAGGACCACTGGCGTCGCCTGTCTCGTGATTCAAACCCGCATGTTAAGGGACTTATAAGTTACAAGTCAGTGACTATTAGCTAAGCCCCGGGCAACCCTTGGAAGGAGTACTAATTATTCTAAACCTCTTAAGGGGTATTTTAAGACCATTAAATATCCAACACAATTGCTAGAAGTGACAAAGTCAGAGCAAATCAACGTGAAGGTGCAATCTGGCCTGGTTTGTGGTCATGTCTAAAACACAAATGTTTCATAAAATAAACACGTGAACATGTTTTATTGCTACTTTTAATTTCAGCAACTTTTTATTAACGCAATATACTGGTATGTGAAAATCAGAAAATTCCATCCTTAAGAGAAATTGTAAACATATTCTTAAAAGAGTGCAATTTGTGTAAAAACACTGTAAACTTGAAATGTTGTTGGTTAAAAACACCAATGCATCATTCTTTTCTTTGACATTTTATAGATTCATCTCAGATGTAGTTGTAATAACTGGTAATTTGTCTAATAAATCTAGATTTAAATGTCACACCCAATTGGTGTTGTGACTGCTTTTTTACCTGAAAGCTATTTGGTTCCTGGTCCCCCCGATGTACATCCCACAAACGTAGCAAACAGAATCAGTGTAACCACTTGTTAATCATATGCAAGTCACAAACTTGCTCAAACAGAATCAGTGTAACTATTTGTTAACCATATGCAAGTCACAAACTTGCTCAAACAGAAAACAGTGTAACTACTTGTTAACCATATGCAAGTCACAAATTTGCTCAAACAGAAAACAGTGTAACTACTTGTTGACCATAAGCAAGTCACAAACTTGCTCAAACAGAAAACAGTGTAACTACTTGTTAACCATAAGCAAGTCACAAACTTGCTCAAACAGAAACAGAGTAACTACTTGTTAACCATAATTATGAAACTCACAAACTTGCTCAAACAGTGTCAGTGTGACGGTTTGTTGACCATATGAAAGTCACAAACTTGCTCAAATAGAATGTGTAACCGCTTGTTAACAATATGAAAATTCACGAACTTGCTCAAACAGAACCAGTTTTACCATCCATCTATATGGAACCCAAACACCAGCTCAGCAGTGCCAGCGTAACTGATTTTTAACTAAAGGAAATTCAGCAACTTGCTTTTACATGACCAGTGGAACGGTTTGTTAGCCATATGATACTCACAAATGTGCTTAAACAGAATCAGTGTAACCACTAGTTAACCATATGAAACTCACAAAATTGCTCAAAAAGGATCAGTGAAACTGTTTGTTAACCATCAAATGCATGGAAACTTGATCAAATGAAATATGCTTGTGCAGGTATCCTACACAGCAAAAAGGTGCACAACTGTTTACAATTTTATGTTCCTCAGACATCATGCCATAACAGTCAACACCTGAAGGTCAACTAAGACATCACGCCACAAGAGTCCATGACTCAAGCTCACCATGTATAAGATGCAAGACTTAAGATCAACTAAGACATCATGCCATATGAGTCCATGACTTAAGATCAAATGAGACATCGTGATTTAAGCTTAACTTACTTGCTGACAACATGGATGCAATGACCCAAGATTTACTGACTATGAACTGACATATTTATTTTTGACGTTTATTTCACTGACCTAAAACATCCATGATACCATGTCCTGACTGGAAGATAACTATGGCTTATTGGCACAAGCTTCACCACCTGGCTAAATACTTAACTTGTTATTTCACAATTCATCCCAATGATGTACATCAGTATTGTCTGCTCAGAGGCAGGGGTATCGCGAGGGACCCTCCCGCTCATTGTAGCCAGGTTTAAGCTTTGTAGAAACCGAAGGACAAGTTATAACAACGTACTTATGCAAGCAATAGTTGGGCTGACATACAAAGTCATTGAAAAAGACCTGTGGAAACTGACATACTATGATATGGACAATAATTGAAACACAATAAACTTATTATCATGAATGTGTTTCAATTGTTTTTAAGATGCATTGCAGGGGCAACTATTAGTCATTATAGTGATGTCCAGCTGTTTTTGTGGTGGAAGACTCCAGACAAATGTCTAGATAGAACCACTGGTGCACTGCATGCCAGATGGAAGACCTTCCCACATTAAGTTCTTTGCCCCGGATGGGATTCGAACCAATGTGGTGGGAGGCTAAGCAGTCAGGAGTTAAAAATAAGTGACTCTACCACTACGTCACAGGCGCCCCCTCATGCGGGTGGTGTTCAGGTCTTGGTTGGCCAACCTCTTGACATCGTTGGCTCCTCTGCGGTGGTCATCTATCCATATCTTAGACAAAAATACATAAAAGGAACATTGTGGTTAGTACATTTTTAGAAACATGTTCCCCATTTATATTTTTATTTATTTATATAATTGAAGTATTCAAAAAAACTAAACTTGATAATCAAAATAACTGCACTAACCAAAATAAACATATTAACTAAATTGAACTTCCTAACCAAAATAACTATAAACAAAAAGACCAGACCTAACCAAATCAAACCAAACCCCCAAAGTGACAACCAGAAGCAACCTGCCAAACTGACAACAAGGAAACAACCCCCTAAATTGACAACCAGAACCAACCCCCCAAATTGACAACCAGAACCACCCCCCTAGACTGGCAACCAGAACCATCCCCCCCAAATTGACAACCTGAACTAATTCCCCAAACTGACAACCAGAACCATCCTCCCAAAACTGACAACCAGAACCAACCTCACAAACTGACAACAAGAACCAATCCCACAAACTGACAACCAGAACTAAATAAATAAATGACATATAAGAGTACAAATATGGAAACAACTATTTAAAATAATAATAAACCTAAATAACTTGCTAAAATAAATAATTAACGAATTGAAAAGCTAATTAAAGATAAAAATGATTATCTAAAACAATTAAATGAGTAACTAAATAAATATTAATGAAATTAATAACAAATTGTCTGCCTTAAATACACAAATAAAAAAAACTGATTGACTAAACAAATAAATATGTGAGATATACAAGAGTACAAATATGAAAACAGACACATACAGTTACTTATTTTATTATCCTTGATGTGTTGGTCTGGTCTTAGTTGGTGGGTCATCTTGGCATCGTCGGCTCCTCTGGGGTGGTCATCTGGGCCCTCCATCATCTATAGCTAAAGAAAACAACATAAAAGGGGAAAAGCAGTTAGTAAATTCTTAAATCAAACAACAAATACTAGGCCTAAAACGATGCATATTAAAATGATGATGGACATGGACAAAGGTACAAGAAATACTTATTATCCGGCTGGTGGGCATCAGGTCTTGGTTGACAGGTCATCTCGGCATCATCAATTCATCTGGACTGGTCATCTGGGGCTTGCATCTATCTATATCTCAATAAAATAAATATTAAAGAAGAACAAGGTTAGTAAATTCTTGGAAACATGTCCACTTTTTTTAACAAAAGGAAAAAAAATACAATTAGAAAAAAAAATACAAAAATAAGTACATAATTTATTAGTTAAAATAACTTTATTAATAACAAAATACATCGCTAATTAAATAACAGATATGTCTAACTAAAAAACTACTTAAATAACTATCTAACTTGGTAACTAATTTAAGGCTAAATAAAGTAACTAATAAAGGGGGGTAGGGCACAGGGGTAGGGCAGGGTGGGGGTGATTGGGGTGAAGGGCATGGGGGTTAGGGTAAGGCAGGGTTGGGTAGTCTAAGGTAAGGTAAGATGAAATAAGAGAAAATGAGGTAAAAGTAAAATAAAAAAAAAGAAATGACATATATAAGAGTAAAAAGATGGAAACAGACACATACAGTTATTTATTATCCTGCAGGTGTATGGGGGATCTTGGTCGGCTGGTCATCTCAACTTCCTCGGCTCCTCTGGGGTGGTCTTCTGGGGCTTCCTTCACCTGCAGCTAAGGTAAACAATGCAAAAGGGGAAAAGCAGTTTGTACATTCTTAAAAACCAAGCAACAAATACACAGCCTTAAATGATGCATATTTTAAAAATGATGACAGGATGAGAAATGACATATTTACAGTTTGAGATACTTTATATCCTGCAGGTGGTTGTCAGGTCTTGGTCGGCAGGTCATCTTGTCATCAGCTTGTCTAAACTGGTCATCTGGGGCTTGCATCTATCTATATCTCAGAAAAATAAACATTGAAGAGGGATAAAGTTAGTAAACATTGGAAACAGAACTTTTTATTTTCATTTATATATAATTCCATTTCAACATTGATTCAGAAAATACAATGGCATAAACAATATGAACTTAATACAATGGTGTGAAAAGATTACAAAACAAACAGTCCTACCTAACAATAACTATATGATATTAAATCAAACACAGTGACAAAAATTAATTATATTTCGTTTTCATTTATAAAATAACATTGAAATGGCATGAAAAGACAATGTGAATAAAATACAACGGCATGGACAAAGATATTTAACTACAGGATGTAAAATGAAGCACATGAACACAGAAGGCATTTTATTTATTCATATTTGTTATTTAATTCACAAAATAATCATATCATAGGCAGATTGTTAATGAAAAGACCTTACAAATAAAACAAAACAAAAAGTGAACAGAAACACAAGATGAAAATGTTTTTATTTAATTCTTTATAGTCACAAGATACAAAAACATATACATAAAAATCTATGAAACAGCCCTACAAAAAGACATCGATAGAAAAGAAGAAAAGACCCAGCAAGAGTAGTTATATGTCTGTATATGATTTATTTTAATTTATACAATACAATGGCAAAGACAAAGAATATGACTCAAATACAAAAAGAAATTACTTTATTTCCAAAAAATGTACAAATGTGCTACCTTTGGGGGGGTCTTACCCCTCTGCCGGCAGTGGCAGCCGGAGTATTCTAGGCCCCTACCGGCAGGGCACAACCTTTATTTATGCAAAAATGACATATACTTGTAATTAACTGCCTAAAATACACAAATTAAAAACTACTGATTGACTAAACAAATAAATATGTGAGATATAGAAGTGAACAAATATGAAAACAGACACATACAGTTACTTATTTATTATCCTGGAGGTGTTCGTCTGGTCCAAGTTGGTGGGTCATCTCGGCATCGTCGGCTCCTCTGGGGTGGTCCTCTGGGTCATCAATCATCTCTAGCTAAAGAAAACAACATAAAAAGGAGAAAAGCAGTTAGTAAAATCTTAAATCAAACAACAAATACTAGGCCTAAAATGATGCATAATAAAATGGTGATGGACATGGACATAGCTACAAGAAATACTTATTATTCGGCTGGTGGGCATCAGGTCTTGGTTGGCAGGTCATCTCGGCATCCTCAATTCATCTGGACTGGTCATCTGGGGCATACATCTATCTACATCTCAGTAAAATAAATATAAAAGAGAAACAAGGTTAGTAAATTCTTGGTAACATGTTCACTTATCAGGGTGGAGGGCAAGGGGGTTAGGGTAAGGCGGGGGGGGGGGGGGGGGGGGGGGGGGGCGGGGGTGATCGGATTGAAGGGCATGGGGGTTTGGGTACGACAGGACAGGGCAGGGCATAGGGCAGAGCAGGGTTGGGTAGTCTAAGGTTAGGTAAGATAAAATAAGAAAGAAAAAATGAGGTAAAGTTAAAGGTAAAAGTTAAGTAAAATAAATAAATGACATATATAAGAGTACAAAGATTGAAACAGACACATACAGTTAGGGCATGGGGTAGGGCACAGGGGTAGGGCAGGGTGGTGGGGGGGATTGGGGTGGAGGGCATGGGGGTTAGGGCACGACAGGACAGGGCAGGGCATAGGGCAGAGCAGGGTAGGGTAGTCTAAGATAAGGTAAGATGAAATAAAGAAAGAGAAAATGAGGTAAAGTTAAAGGTAAAAGTAAAATAAAAAATAAATAAATGACATATATAAGAGTAAAAAGATGGAAACAGACACATACAGTTATTTATTATCCTGTAGGTGTTCGGTGGATCTTGGTCAGCAGGTCATCTCGAGATCCTCGGCTCCTCTGGGGTCGTCTTCTGGGGCTTCCTTCACCTGCAGCTAAGTTAAACAATGCAAAAAGGGAAAAGCAGTTAGTACATTCTTAAAAACCAAGCAACAAATACACAGCCTAAAATGATGCATATTAAAAATGATGACAGGACAAGAAAAAACAATGACATATTTACAGTTTGAGATACTTTATATCCTGCAGGTGGTTATCAGGTCTTGGTCGGCAGGTCATCTTGTCATCATCAGCTGGTCTGGACTGGTCATCTGGGGCATGCATCTATCTATATCTCAGAAAAATAAACATTGAAGAGGGATAAAGTGAGTAATCATTGGAAACGGTATTTTTTATTTTCATTTATATATAATTTCATTTCAACATTGATTCAGAAAATACAATGGCATAAACAATATGAACTTAATACAATGGTATGAAAAGATTACAAAACAAACAGTCCTACCTAACAAAAACTATATGATTTAAAAACAAACACAGTGACAAAGATTTTATTTATTATTCTTCATTTTCATTTATTAAATAACATACAATGGCATGAAAAGACAGTTTGAATGAAATACAATGGCATGGACAAAGATAATAAACTGCAGGATGTAAAAAGAAGCACATGAACACAGAAGGCATTTTATTAATTCATATTTGTTATTTAATACACAAAATAATCATAACATAGACATAGATTGTAAATGAAAAGGCCTTAAAAATAAAACAAAACAAAAAGTTAACAGAAAAACAAAATGAAAATGCTTTTTATTAAATTCTTTATATTCAGAAGATACAAAGACATATACATAAAAATCTATGAAATAGCATTACAAAACTACATCAACAGAAAAGAAGAAAGACCAAGCAAGAGTAGTTATATGTTTGTAATTGATTTATTTTTTATTTATACATAAATTTATACAATACAATTGCAAAGACAAAGAATATGACTCAAATACAAAAAGAAATTACTTTATTTCCAAAAAATGTACAATTGTGCTACCTTTGGGGGGGTCTTACCCCTCTGCCGGCAGTGGCAGCCGGAGTATTCTAGGCCCCTACCGGCAGGGCACAACCTTTATTTATGCAAAAATGTCTTATTAATGAAGAAACAGTTCATGGTGTCCTAATATCTATACATGCTTAATATATACTTGTAATTAACTGCCTTAAATACACAAATTAAAAACTACTGATTGACTAAGCAAATAAATATGTGAGATATAGAAGAGAACAAATATGAAAACAGACACATACAGTTACTTATTTATTATCCTGGAGGTGTTTGTCTGGTCCAAGTTGGTGGGTCATCTCAGCATCGTCAGCTCCTCTGGGGTGGTCATCTGGGTCCTCAATCATCTATAGCTTAGGAAAACAACATAAAAAGGGGAAAAGCAGTTAGTAAATTCCTAAATCAAACAACAAATACTAGGCCTAAATTGATGCATTTTAAACTGATGATGGACATGGACAAAGATACAAGAGATACTTATTATCCGGCTGGTGGGCATCAGGTCTTGGTTGGCAGTTCATCTCGGCATCATCAATTCATCTGGACTGGTCATCTGGGACATACATCTGTCTATATCTCAGTAAAATAAATATAATAGAGAAACAAGGTTAGTAAATTCTTGGTAACATGTTCACTTATCAGGGTGGAGGGCAAGGGGGTAAGGGTAGGGCGGGGGGGGGGGGGGGGAGAGATCCTGTATATCCTCTATATTATTCTGTAGGTGTTCAGTGGATCTTGTTCGGCAGGTCATCTCGACATCATCGGCTCCTCTGGGGTGGTCTTCTGGGGCTTCCTTCACCTGCAGCTAAGTTAAACAATGCAAAAAGGGAAAAGCAGTTAGTACATTCTTAAAAGCCAATAACAAATACACAGCCTAAAATGATGCATATTAAAAATGATGACAGGACAAGAAAAAACAATGATATATTTACAGTTTGAGATACTTTATATCCTGCAGGTGTTATCAGGTCTTGGTCGGCAGGTCATCTTGTCATCATCAGCTCATCTGGACTGGTCATCTGGGGCATGCATCTATCTATATCTCAGAAAAATAAACATTGAAGAGGTATAAAGTTAGTAATCATTGGAAACAGTATTTCTGATTTTCATTTATATATAATTTCATTTTAACATTGATTCAGAAAATACAATGGCATAAACAATATGAACTTAATACAATGGTATGAAAAGATTACAAATTAAACAGTCCTACCTAACAATAACTATATGATGTAAAAACAAACACAGTGACAAAGATTTTATTTATATTTTGTTCCCATTTATTAAATAACATATAATGGCATGAAAAGACAATATGAATGAAATGACATGGACAAAGATAATGAACTATGGGATGTAAAAAGAAGCACATGAACACAGAAGGCATTTTATTTATTCATATTTGTTATTTAATACACAAAATAATCATAGCATAGACATAGATTGTTAATGAAAAGGCCTTAAAGATAAAACAAAATAAAAAGTTAACAGAAACACAAGATGAAAATTCTTTTTATTAAATTCTTTATATTTACAAAATACAAAACATATACATAAAAATCTATGAAATAGCCCTACAAAACTACATTGATAGAAAAGAAGAAAAGACCCAGCAAGAGTCGTTATATGTTTGTATTCAATTTATTTTCATTTATACATAAATTTATACAATACAATGGCATAGATTAAAAATATGACTCAAATACAAAAAGAAAATACTTTATTGGCGCAAAAAATGTACAATTGTGCTACCTTTGGGGGGGTCTTACCCCTCTGCCGGCAGTGGCAGCCGGAGTATTCTAGGCCCCTACCGGCAGGGCACAACCTTTATTTATTTAAAAATGACTTATTAATGAAGAAACAGTTCATGGTGTCCTTATATCTATACATGCTTAGTAAAAACTTCAAATAAATAAACGTTCTTTACTAAACCAACCAGACAAACCCAAACCTTACCAACCACTCAACCAAACCAATTACCCAAACTACTCACCCAAAGAAAAATAACCCCAAACCATATCAACTACCAAACAAAACAATTATCAAATCAACCATTCCACTAACCAAACAAACCAAAGCAGCCACCCAAACTAAACTATACCCAACCCAAACAAAGAATGCTTTAATCCAATATTAATATTGTTTTTGCTTTGGAAAATTTATGATAAGGCAAATTCTTAGAATATTGTTTAACCTCTTTATGTTCATATTTACACACACATGACAAACCAATCAACCACAATGACAACCAAAACCAACCCCCCACAACTGACAACCTGGACAAACCACCCAAACCGTCAACCCAAACCAACCATCAAAACTAACCAACCAATCAACAAACCAAAACCAACACAATACTATATACACAACAACTAATAAAAAAATAATACACCTAAATGACTTGCTAAAATAATAAAATTATTAATGAATTAAAAAGCTAATTATAAATAAAAATGATTATCTAAAACAATTAAATGAGTAAATAAATAATAAATAAAATTAATAACTTAATAACAAATTCACTGCTTTAAATACACAAATTAAAAACTACTGATTGACTAAACAAATAAATATGGGAGATATATAAGAGTAGAAATATGAAAACAGACACATACAGTTACTTATTTATTATCCTGGAGGTGTTTGTCTGGTCCAAGTTGGTGGGTCATCTCGGCATCGTCGGCTCCACTGGGGTGGTCATCTGGGCCCTCCATCATCTATAGCTAAAGAAAACAACATAAAAAGGGGAAAAGCAGTTAGTACATTATTAAATCAAACAACAAATACTAGGCCTAAAACGATGCATATTACAATGATAATGGACATGGACATAGCTACAAGAAATACTTATTATTCGGTTGGTGGGCATCAGGTCTTGGTTGGCAGGTCATCCCGGCATCATCAATTCATCTGGACTGGTCATCTGGGGCTTGCATCTATCTATATCTCAGTAAAATAAACATAACAGAGAAATAAGGTTAGTAAATTCTTAGAAACATGTTCACTTTTTTATATTATAACAATTAAAAGCAAAAATTACAAATTAGAAAATAAGTACATAATGAGATAAATAACTTTATAAATAACAAAATACATAGCTAATTAAATAACAGATATGTCTAACTTAATAACTACTAAAATAACTAACTTTGTAACTAATTTAATGCTAAATTATGTAACTAATAACGGGGGTTATGGCAGGAGGTAGGGCATGGGGTAGGGCACAGGGGTAGGGCAGGGTGGTGGGGGGGATCAGGGTGGAGGGCATGGGGGTTAGGGTAGGACAGGACACGGGAGGGCATAGGGCAGAGCAGGGTAGGGTAGTCTAAGGTAAGGTAAGATAAAATAAGGAAAGAGAAAATGAGGTCAAGTTAAAGGTAAAAAAAGAGTAAAAAAAAAAATGATATATATAAGTGTAAAAAGATGGAAACAGACACATACAGTTATTAATTTATTATCCTGCAGGTGTTTGGTGGATCGTGGTCAGCAGGTCATCTCAACATACTCGGCTCCTCTAGGGTGGTCTTCTGGGGCTTCCTTCACCTGTAGCTAAGTTAAACAATGCAAAAAGGGAAAAGCAGTTAGTACATTCTTAAAAACAAAGCAACAAATACACAGCCTAAAATGAAGAATATTAAAAAGGATGAAGGACAAGAAAAAACAATGACATATACAGTTTGAGATACTTTATATCCTGCAGGTGGTTGTCAGGTCTTGGTCGGCAGGTCATCTTGTCATCATCAGCTCATCTGGACTGGTCATCTGGGGCATGCATCTATCTATATCTCAGAAAAATAAACATTGAAGAGGTATAAAGTTAGTTAACATTGGAAGCAGTATTTTTTATTTTCATTTATATACAATTTCATTTTTAAATTGATTCAGAAAATACAATGGAATAAACAATATGAACTTGATAAAATAATCTGAAAAGATTACAAATTAAACAGTCCTACCTAAAATAACTGTATGATATTAAAACAAACACAGTGACAAAGATTTTATTTATATTTTGTTCCCATTCATTAAATAACATACAATGGCATGAAAAGACAGAATGAAATACAATGGCATGGACAAAGATAATGACCTACAGGATGTAAAAAGAAACACAGGAACACAGAAGGCATTTAATTTACTCATATTTGTTATTTAATACACAAAATAATCATAACGTACACATATATTGTTAATGAAAAGGCCTTACAAATAATACAAAACAAAAAGTGAACAAAAACACAAGATGAAAATGCTTTTTATTAAATTCTTTATAGTCACAAGATACAAATACATAAAAATCTATGAAATAGTCCTACAAAACTACATCAACAGAAAAGAAGAAAGACCAAGCAAGAGTAGTTATATGTTTGTAAATGATTTATTTTTTATTTATACATAAATTTATACAATACAATGGAATAGACAAAGAATATGACTCAAATACAAAAAGAAAATACTTTATTGGCAAAAAATGTACAATTGTGCTACCTTTGGGGGGGTCTTACCCCTCTGCCGGCAGTGGCAGCCGGAGTATTCTAGGCCCCTACCGGCAGGGCACAGTGTATTTAAGTGTTCAAAAGTCAGATTAATAAATACAGGAAAGTGTGATGAATTAATTAAAACTACTAAGGTTAGATGCCACTAAATAAGTTTGTTCTATATTCTATAGTTAATCGCGAAAAGATAGAAACAAATTGCACCATGACCCAGTTATGATGGACCCCCATAACCATTTATAGGTGAAACAAGCTATTTACTGTCTATTAGAAAGTTCAAGAAATAAGGCAACTTTTGCAACTTGTAAGAAGGTTCAGCTTCATAGACTGCACATACCACCAAATTGCCAGTCTGTAACCGCCAAATTTCAATGAAAGATGTACTTCCTGTAAAAGTGGATCAGTCCATTATTGTGCATAGGGGTTAAAGACTTGTCACACATTCTACTTCCGGTCAGTATTTATTGTAACCACCCTTATATGCATCACTTATTGCTTCAAAACTCCTTTGAAACAATATTTTCTTAAAGGGTAATATATTTCCAAAGAAAAGATGAAATGTTTTGTATTTTTCATTAAAATTAATGAAATGGGTGTCATTCTTGCATACCAGTATTTTTTTGCACACAATGCATTTTCATGGCCCTTTTTTCAGTGAAAAATCTATATTCAAAAATGTAGAGCAACTTACACTCAAAACAGCATATAAACATGCAAGTGACTATTTTATGTATCATTGATTAGACTGGACAACTAAATTAACATTTAAAATGATTTTCATTAATTTTATTGTATTTATTGATTAAAAAAATGGATATTTTTGAAATTTGTCTCAAAAATGCAGAAAAATCCATCCTAAAGTGCAAAGTATCTGCTAAGTCACAAAAAATACTGTACCAAGTACCAGACAGTTATCCTAACATGTCATGATTCTCTTGTTTAATGAAAATGTAGAAGCATTGTCATTAGATGTCACATAGAGTAGGTGCAAATCTTTAAGGTGGCACAATCCGGCCAAGGTCTGGGTAACAACTTAGTCTTACTGAGAGAGCGATTTGAATATTTGCATGCTAGAAAGGCATGGTTGTAAGGTTTTAAGGAGTATTAAGCTATCCTTGGTGAATGCAGAACACTTCATAGCACACAGTTATATGTTGGAGCCCCTATTTTGTCAAGAATATGATGCTGATCTGTTCAAAACAGGTTTTAAAAAATGAAAAAAACAATCACACATTGTTTTCATGGCATTTTATCCAGATTTCAACTTAATTTTTGTTTTTAACTATCACAGTAAGGTGTAAACATGAAAAATAATGCTTGTTGTATTATATATAACTCAGAAAAGTAGAAAAGAGGATCATTTATATGTAAAACTATAATTTTGGTATGTGACACTGTAGGTGCCAGGTTCTGTTCCCAGCACATTTGACTCCTTTCACTGTTGTATGAAAATGGATCCTGGTACAGGTTTAGGTCATTAAAATGCATGTTTTTCAGAAAATTAAGATACAATAATGAAAAGTGTCATCAAAACTTATTATCTTTAGACTAAATGACACCCAGGATACATGTTGGGTGATGGTTGGAGTCTTTTTTGAGCATTTTTCATTTTTCAGGCTCATTTTCATATCAGGACCCCTAAATTCAGACTAAACAGTTAATCTATTTCTGAAATGTCTTCAAATGGCAAAATTCATTGATAGAATACCATTGTTATAAGGATTTACTCATCTGCAGTAATTTTCAAGCCAAAGGTACAGATGGCGATTCTTCCAGAAATGTTGCTTAAAGGTTAGATGCCACTAAATAAGTTTGTTCTATATTCTATAGTGAATCGCAAAAAGATGGAAACAAATTGCACCATGACCAAGTTATGATGGACCCCAATAACCATATATAGGTGAAACAAGCTATTTATTGTCTATCATAGAGACCAAGAAATAAGGCAACTTTTGGAACTTGTAAGAAGGTTCAGCTTCATAGACGGCGCATACCGCCAAATTGCCAGTCGGTAACCGCCAACTTTCAATGAAAGATGTACTTCCTGTAAATTTGGATCAGTCCATAATTGTGCATAGGGGTTACAGACTTTTGCTTTCTTTTAATTCTACATAGTTTCAGCTTCCTTTAGGTACCAAAAGGTTCAGATAACCTTCAAAAAAGGAAATTTAATGCCAAATCATAGCAACAGACTGTTACGAAAGAGAAAAAGTCCATGTCACACATTCTACTTCCAGTCGGTATTTAGTGTAACCACCCCTACTAAATTTACTAACCAAACTTACTAAAAACAAACAAAAATAACTAACTTACTATTTAAACTTACTAACAAAAATAATTTCTCAAATATATCAAAGTAATCAAATCAGACTGATTGTTATTAATAAGTCTTACTTCATTTAACCAAAATAACTAACAAACAGACCTTTAACCCAAAAAACTCAACTTACCATAATATCTATATTACCAAAATATCTAATCTTAATTCGCCAATAAACTTATTGATGCAAGCAAAATATAAAAAGCAACCATCTAAACCAACCACCTAAACCAACCACATTAACCAACCACCTAAACCAACCACATTAACCAACCACCTAAACCAACCACCTAATCCAACACTTAAACCAACCACTTTAACCAACCATCTAACCCATCATCTAAACCAACCAGCTAAGCCACCACTTAAACCAATATCCTTAACTAACTACCTAATCCATTGAAACCAACCACCTAAACCAACCACATTAACCAAACACCAAAACCAACCATATTAACAAACCACCTAAACCAACCACCTAATCCAACACTTAAACCAACCACTTTAACCAACCACCTAATCCATCATCTAAACCAACCACCTAAGCCACCACTTAAACCAATATCCTTAACTAACTACCTAATCCATAGAAACCAACCACCTAAACCAACCACATTAACCAAACACCAAAACCAACCACATTAACCAACTACATTAACCAACCACCTTAAGCAACCACCTAAACCAACCACTTTAACTATCCACCTAAACCAACCATATTAACCAACCACCTTAACCAACCACATTTACCAACCACCTAAACAAGCCAACTTATCCACCCTGTAAACCAATCACATTTACTAACCACCTTAACTAACCACAATAACCAACATCTAAACCAACCACATAAACCCACACATAAACTAACCACATAAGCCAACCATCTAAACCAACCACATTAACCAACCATCTAAACCAACCATATTAACCAACCACATTAACCAACCACCTTAACAAACCACCTAAACCAACCACCTTGACCAACCACATTAACCAACCACCTAAACCAACCACATTTACCAACCACATAAACCAACCACATTAGCCAATTATATAAACCAACCATCTAATCCACCACTTAAACCAACATCCTTAATCAACCAACTAATTCACCACCTAAACCAACCAGCTTAACCAACAAGCTTAACCAATCACATTAACCAACCACTTCAACCTACCACATTAACCAACCACCTAATTTACCATCTAAATCAACCACCCAAAGCAGCCACCCAAACCAACCACCTAAACCAACCATGTTCATTAACCACCTGAACCAACCACTTGAACTCACCAACCTAAACAATAAACATTTCATACAAGAAAGTGTTGAATATAGCAAGGTATTTACAAAACGTAACAATAATTTGAACAGTGATCCAGTATTTGGTAGATGACTAGCAGTAGAAACAGATTTCGTTGTACACTTTTAAATTCTTTCTTTTTTTTCATTTTTTTTTAAAATCTTTGTTCTTTTCTTCCATTCTCTTTCTGCCATGTTTTTGTTACTTGTTACTTCTCCTTCTTCATTCATGTCTTTCTTTTCGTTTCAAAGAACAGAAACATACAGCTTACCTGTACTTAGTACTTCTTGGTAATATTGGCAATAAACATTTCATACATGAAAATGTTGTATACCAAATCAAATGAGAATCTAACAACTTTTTAATAAATTTGCTTAATTGCAAACAGTCATCTTTCAATCAAACATTAAAGGTGGAATCCAACAATTTGGACCATTTTTACTCTCATGCAACCAAATAAATTATTGTTACCAGAAAAGATCAAGCAAAATGCTGTTTATTTGTGCCGTACACCTATGTTTACTATTTTTAAACTATGAAAACCATGTGACAACAGACTTTTAAGATAACATTATATGATCATCGGGGTAATCAGCTCAGATGTTGATATCAATTTTTAGAAGATATCACTATCATGTTTATTTATTGCTTTGGAAAGAATGAACATTAAAAGCATTTAATTCTAGGACTTGTACTATCGAGGAAGTTATTAAAGCCATCTGAACTTAGTACTTAATAATGAAATTTTCAAGAAGCAACTTCTTTGCCCAGATATCTCAAAACAGGGAAAATAGATTGTTACATATACTTGATATAGGCAAACTGTCAGACACCACCTTTAAAAACACAAAACATTTTATGTAATGATTACAGATTTATTTAGTTCTTTAATTTCATTTTTTCTTTATTCCTGCATTTATATTTTTTCTTCATGGTTTCCTTTTTTATAAATGGTTCTTTTTTTTTCTTCCATCTGATCTTATATGATAAATTTCTTTATTCCTTCCTTTCATTCTTTGTTCTCAGAATCATTTGTGCCTTTCTTTTAAGCCATCACTTTTTTGTTTCTTTCTTCATGGTTGTTTTCTTTAAATCTTTGACCTTTATATTTCCTTTCTTCTTGTTTTCATTATGTATATCTGGTGTATATTTTTCTTTGTAAGACACAGTTAAATAAAATGCAAAAAAAGTACACCAAGAACAGTTAGCAACTAGATAAATGGGAAAAACACATAAATAAATAGCAAACAAAACATACAAACACAATAACTAATACAATACAAAGAAAAGGAACAGGCACTTACTATTTAAGGAATGCAGGAAAAAACGTTAACATGTCCATGAAGGAATGACACTGGAAGAGGAAGAACATGGGCAGCCACATAAGTAGGGTAGGACTGGACAGTCTCTGAAACAAAAGATTAAACAACAAATTAGAACTTACTTGAAGCTGCACAGTGAGAAGTTCAGTTTCATCTTAAATGACTTGCTGAAGTGTTGCTTATGTACTGCTTTTATAAAACTGAGTAATTTTGAAATACCCGCATTAGGGTTGATAAGGGGTGAGATGGGAGTAGCCTGAACCCGGTCGATCCATTATACTGACACTGCAGTCAGGCGTAATGCTGTTCCCTTAGCCACCCTAGCGTTAGGACGGAAGCCACTACTACCAACTTTAAAGTCTTTTTATTTGACCCGGCCAGGGTTTGAACCCACGACCTCCCGAACCGCAAGACGACGCTCCACCACCTGAGCTAAGAGTTGATGAAAATTGTTACGTGTAATTTTTATTATTAACAATAGGCCTTTGATAGTTTAAACAGCCAAAAGCAAGACCCTTTCAAACTTCTCATTGAGTATGATAGCATGTTTCTCTCATAGCTATTTTGTTGTTTGGATAATTGTTTAACCAAAACACAAAAATATGCTTAGAAATATATAGGTCAATATATATCTATCTCTGTCAAGATCTGTAATAAAAAAATATTTCTTCTCTCATCTTTGCAATGGCCAATTGCAAAAAATGCTTTTATTCCAAAAATATCATAATAATTTATTGGTAATGTCAATTAAATCTGAAAATATTCTTTATAGCTGAGCAATGGTCACTCACTCTGTTTAGACTCATATCTTGTGATTATGCAAGCGGCCTCCATGTGTATGTGTCAGATATTTTTGTAAAATATCTTGTTTATTACAATTATTAGAAGTGAAATACATTGGATTTAGCTTTGAGTAAAGCCACTGTGTTATAAATCTAACAAATATTGGGACTACATCTTTAAGTCAGTTTACACATAGATATTTATGTTATTGAAAATGGTCTCCTTGAGACACATTTCAATTATGAAGAGTTTGAATACTTAAACAATTTCATTGGCTGTTCAAGTTTTATTTTCTATAAAATGTTGGTGTTTTTCCACAGCAAAATACAACTTCTATAACAGGTGTGGAAAAGGCCAAACTTTTTGTGTCAAAATTAATCTTTTGACACACATTTTTACTGTATTCAAAAAGAGAACTACTGATCTTGTCAATATGTATATCTGGAAACTGAACATTTATGTCTGGTGAATGGGATCATTTAACAGTTTAACAAACTTGTTGCAACAGAATATAGAGATGGTCAAATGATGGCCGGATTTTGAGAGAAAGTTGTAAAGGTTATAAAGTTGTGAATGTTTATTATTTTACTAAACCAATGTCAATGTTCAATTCTTAAATCATGATCACACATACATTGTGAGACATGAATATTGCTCAATCGAAGCATCTTGATCTTGCTGGGGTTATCATAATATTTGTTACCGAGTTACTATTAACGATATCATCACTGCTCTAACGAGAGAGGAGACCATTACTTGGCATAAGTCAACATGTGCTATGTTCATTCACCTAAAATAGATGCCCATAACCTGCATGATTTAAAATTGTATTGAATGAAGTAAATACTTACATGTGTCTCTACGTCTTTGTGGTGTCATTTAAAATATTGTTTTTAAAACTTTTTAAACATCATTTTTCAATCTCGATTCAACAGCCTGACGTCCATCGCCACTTTCTTTCCATCTATAAAAGTCCGCCTAAAACAGATGTGTAATAATAAGATCTCGTGCAAATCGTGTGTTCTGGATACGGTCAAAAAGCTAGCTAAGTGATGATGGTGACATTTGATTGGTTCGCTCTACCTGTTTCACCTGGTGTGCATTGTTTCATTGTGTAGATGGCCATGGACACCTCTGGAACTACACGGTTACAAGAAAAGGTTCAGTGGTTTAACTTAGGCCTTTGATCCTCAATTATCTGAACATTTGTTGAATATCAATCCTACAATAGACGGAATCTTATGGTCGTACAGGTCTTCTTTCTGATACTTCTAAAGATACAGTAGCGTATTTGTGAAGGGGCGGGCCGCCAGACGAGATCCCCCCACACCCCTTCAATTCCCGGATCATACTTAAAATATCTTAAAATACAATACAATATTTTATATCAATTAAAAATCCTCACATATTATTAGTTTTGGTCCAGATACACACTTGTAAGGTGGCATTACTCGCACTATTTAAACAAATGTGCCCCAAACCAACCATGACGGGTTTCTGTGCAGGGGTAGGGTTATGCACCCCCGCCCCACCCAGCCCCAACCAGGTAAAAAGAGCAGAGTTGTAAAAACACACATATATATAAGCTTTAAAATACTAAGCTTTTAAAGTAAATTTTATTTGTTAACTTTTTAGGTCGGGGTTAGAGGTAAGGGTCCCTCACTGTGTGTATATATATATCTAGTATTCACTGCGATCAAGTCGAATAGATCTCGATTCATAACGCGCCCTACACCCCCCCCCCCCCCCCCAACCCATATGAATTTAAGAAAATCCACGCTCCCCCATAGGTAAACCCCTGGATCCGGCCGGGGGCGTAGCTAAGCATTATATGATTGGCGCTAGGGTGTCCAGGAGGCACGCTCCCAAGAAAATTGTGTGTTTCTAGTTCGAACGTGTTGACTTCTGGCGAGGTTTTGGTACAAAGATATAACTAGATTTTAAATAAAATATTTTGGTACAAACATTTAAATATCAAAACAAGAATTGTTTCTAATTGTGACAGTCTTCTTTATTTCCACCACAGAAGCTTTTCAAGCACAGGCGCCATGTTCTGGTTATGACCCTTTTTTTTTTGGTGTGTGTGTGTCGTGGGGGTGGGGGTGGGGGGTGGAACTTGGTTAAATAATGCCGGTGTCACGGTCTCATATTTCTGCCGTGACGAAATTTCTCACACGCCCCAATGCGCATGCGCAAAATTTTAATAGAAATATAAGCCCGTATATAGATGGTCCAAGATTTCCCACCGGGCACACATTTCCATCTTAAGTAAACGTGAAATATTCGAGGTATACATGTATATCGTAAAGATAGAACGTTTGGTACAAAAGAAACGTCAGACCGTGTATAGACGGACTTAAATTTTCACCCAGGCACACATTTCCATCTTAAGTAAACGTGTAAAATTTATCTATACATGTATATGATAGAGTGAGAAATATTGGCCTGTAAGAAACATCAGCCCGTGTATATATGGGCTTATAATTCCACCCAGGCACACATTTCCATCTTAATTAAAAGTGTAATATTTATGTATATGTGTATATGGTAGAGAGATAAAGATTGGTCTGATAGAAACACCAGCCCTTATATATATATATGAGCTTATAATTCCAAATAGGCACACATTTCCATCTTAAGTAATAGTGTAATATTTATGTATGCATCATGTATATGGTAGATAAAGAAAGATTGGTCTGATAGAAACATCAGCCCGTGTATATATGTGCTTATATTTCCACCCGGGCACATGTTTCCATATTAAGTAAACGAAACAAAACAGGGTATAAATATAGATATAGAAAAACTAGCCCTACAGAAACATCAGCCCGTGTATATACGTGCTTATAATTCCACACAGACACACATTTCCATCTCAAGTAAAAATGTAATATTTATGTATGCATGGATATGATAGATAGAGAAAGATTGGTCTGATAGATTTATAATTCCACCCAGACACACATTTCCATCTTAAGTAAAAGTGTAATATTTATGTATGCATGTATATGGTAGAGAGAGAAAGATTGGTCCGATAGAAACACCAGCCCGTGTATATATGGGCTTTAAGTACCACCCAGGCACACATTTCCATCTTAAGTGAAAGTGTAATATTTATGTATGCATGTATATGGTAGAGGGAGAAAGATTGGTCCGATAGAAACACCAGCCCGTGTATATATGGGCTTATAATTCCACACAGGCACACATTTCCATCTTAAGTGAAAGTGTAATATTTATGTATGCATGTATATGGTAGAGAGAGAAAGATTGGTCTGATAGAAACACCAGCCCGTGTATATATGGGCTTATAATTCCACCCAGGCACACATTTCTATCTTAAGTAAAAATGTAATATTTATGTATCTTGTAGATAGAGAAAGATTGGTCTGCTTGAAACATCAGCCCATGTATATATGCGCTTATAATTCTACTCAGGCACACGTTTCTATCTTAAGTAAAAGTGTAATATTTATGTATATATGTATATGGTAGAGAGAGAAAGATTGGTCTGATAGAAACACCAGCCCGTGTATATATGGGCTTATATTTCCACCCAGGCACACATTTCTATCTTAAGTAAAAGTGTAATATTTATTTATATATTTATATGGTAGATAGAGAAAGATTGGTCTGATAGACACATCGATATTAAGTAAACGAAACAAAACTGGGTATAATTATCAATATAGAAAGACTGATCCTTCAGAAACATCAGCCCGTGCATATATAGACTTATATTTCCACCCAGACACACATTTCCATCTTTAGTAAACGAGTAATATTAAATGTATACATGTGAGATAGAAATATTGGTCTAAAAGACACATCAGCGTGTGTATAAACGGGCTAATTTCCACCCGAGGACATTAGATAAACGACTAATGCCCTAGGTTTATATGGTAGAGGTAGCAATATTTGTATGGGCTTAAGATTTCCGCCAAGGCTCACACTTCCGTTTTCCTTTTACGAGTTCTTGGGTCTATGTGGTAGACAGAGAAATAACGATCCAGTAGAAAAAGCAGCCCGTATATATATAAATATATATATATATATATATATATATATATATATATATATATATATATATATATATATATATATATATATATATATATATATATATATTGGCTTAGATCTTCACTCGGGCATGTACTTCCTTCGTAAAATAAAGAGAGTGTTTTTCTGTTTTTGTCTGCATACATATATATGGTAGATAAGAAATTGGCCTGATAGAAACATCAGCCCGTGGATATAGTCAATTATATTTTAAAAAATAATATAAATATACCAAATATGCCGGTTATTGTCCCTTGTACGAAACGAAAGACATCATTCGAAAAAGGCATATTAACGGTGGTAACCGACAGTTTGGACCTACATTTCTTTTCTCAAATAACCAAATAAGTCATTGTTATGTGAAAAAGTCCTGCAAAATACTATTCATTGAAGTCCTGGATCTGTGTGAACAGTCAGGCAAAGAAAATGCACATTACTTTTATCTAACAATTTAGTTAGTGTTCAAAATCGTATTTATTGAAACTAATGTATAAATTTATACAAAACGTATGTTTTTTTGTTTTTGTTTTTTGTCATTCATTGCAGCTACCATTTATGATCATTATAGCAACTTCCAGCTTTTTGGTGGAGGAAGACCCCCAGACACGTATCTGGGAAGAACCACCGGCGCAACGCAAATCAACTGGAAGACTTTCTCACAATAAGTCCTGCACTCCGAACGGGACTCTAAGCAGTCAGAGGAGTTACAAAACTTATTACCAAATTTCCCAAAGCAGTGGTTCGATATTATTATTTGTATTTGATATAGGCAAACTGTCGGATACCATCTTTAAGCCATACAATTACATGTACAGAACTGAGCATTTTACCACGTTGTCATTTGATTTTAAAGGACTAATAAACACAGAACACCAAACTACAGTAATAAAGTTTAATAGGCAACTCAATATTGATATAACATTACTTATAATATGCATCAGGACTAGTCATAATTTTATTGTTACAAGCACAGCAAACAAAAAGAATTAACATTACTTTCAAATAGCATTCACTGTTATGCTGGCGCAACATTCAGATAGATGCAATGCTGGTATAGGCTGGTATAATATTAAAGATACTGTATAAACCGTTACGCCTCCAAACAATTAGAAGTGACTATCATGTTAGACTTGCATAACAATAATAAAAATACAAAGATAGTGTAACACAACAAAATTATTATGCCAGTATACTGTTAGAATTGACTTTTATGTTACACTGTAAACTTTCAAAAAGATCAAAAAAGGTATTACACTGCCATTGCAATTGAAAATGTACAAATATACTCCGACATATTATTTCTAAGAAACGACTGTTATATTGTGCTGACAAAACAAATAAAACGTACAAAACCTGTAAGGCTAACGTACTATGCAATAATAAGCAACTTGTGTTTTATGCGGTCATATCATTAAAACAGGTTCAAATAATGTGTCAGCAGTAACACACGATTTTTTTTTTAAAAAAACGAGGGTCATGATGGTCCTATATCGCCCCAACCCCCATGAGTGTCTTAGACATTTAGTTAAAATTAGCAAGGAAAATCAGCAATATTAAAACGTACCAGAATGCAGGCGCGTATCTGGGCCGTTTTTGAAGTTACGCACAATAACAAGGGACATAATCTTTGCAGTAATACTTTTGAATATATCCAGTTCTTTTTAAATGAATAACAGGTAAAATGCGGACATGCGGGGAACTTAACGCAAAATATGAACGACTAAAATTCTGACGTGTATAAGTTTAATCATTTTAAACCTTTTCAACTTGATTGGTGTGGTAAAAAGATTTTATAACATACAAACTACGCAAATAAAATATATTATTCCGAACCCGGGTTAGGCATCGACTTTCTGAGTGTTTTTGGTACTTTTAGATTTTCGATTTTTCGAACGGAGGTTACGCACGTGCGTAAAGTGCGTAATGGCAGAAACGCGCCTGCCAGAATGATTGTAATACATGTACACAAGCAATATATGGACAACCATTCTCCTTTTTTTACTAAATGGCCATGTATAGAAAATGGCCATGCTTTTTACAATAATTCTTTTAATAATCTTATTACATGGTCAGTTAAGGAATATGTATACCAAATATCAACGCTCTAGCTCTTGTGGTTTCTGACAATAATATTTTCAAATTTTTCATATAAAGTCATACAGGGGAAATAGCCACTCCCATGGCGCCAATGTATTTAAAGGCATCTCGAAAGGAATGTGGTATCCCACTGAGCCAGGCCCCCACATGCTATGACCAGACCTGCTAATTGCTGGTCATCACTGCAGGGAGTCTTTAGCCAACATAGTACTAGACTGTCACAGTAATACCTCTGATGGGTTAATGCAAAACTAAATTACCTGCTAGTATGGATGTGAGACAGTAGGCTAGTTTTACACAAAGCCACAAACATTATTGTTAGTGATAATGTGGGATGTTTACTATATGATCCCTTACAAATTCTTTATTGCATTAATTACTAGGTGTCAATTTTGTAACTGCAAGATTATGTATTTATTTCATAGCTAAATATTTAATTTTGAAAAATACATGAGAGATACAAGTTTTAGTATTCAAAATGACTCTGAATGACATTATACTGACAATGAATGACTTTTTAAATTGCTTTTGTTAGAAACGTTTCGTTACATTTTACAAATCAAAATAAAATATAACTTTAAATATACATGAGAACTAAAAGAATGAAAGAAATAACAAAATGTATAAGAAATAACAAAATCAACCAACAAAGTAAGTAAGAAAGAAAACAAATAAAGATTTATATATATATATATATATATATATATATATATATATATATATATATATATATATATATATATATATATATATATATATATATATATATATATTGGATTGCGTAATTGGTATATTCACAACTTTTTCCTTTACAAACTGTGAATGAATATGTTCAACCCCCAGATATAGCATACATACACTTGGATCTTGAACAATACCTGTGTGACAGACACATCGTTACAGACTGTGGCAGCCTGGCTTATCAGAAAACAGATGCCCTCACATGCTGGGTGGGGCAATAAATGGGGGGGGGGGGGTCACTTATATAAGGCTTTTGAGATCCCTTTAAGGATCAAAATTCTTTAAACATTCTTGGTACAATGCCACGAAAGAAATGGACCCTATATCACCATGCATATTTATTTTGGGTGCTACAATACGACCAGTTATGATAGGTGAAAAAAGTCTTATATTAAATTAACACATATTAATATAGTTTGTAGACGATACTAAATAATTAATGGCAGTAAAAGATCATTTAAGAACTCTGTAAATACTTTAAAACTATATTCTCAGTTTTCTGGCCTTGATATAAATATTGAATAAACAAAAGTGATGTGGATTGGTAGCAATAAAAATAATGATTATAACCTATTACCTAATTTAAACATGAGTTGGGATGAGTAAGGCGCCTATCCTCCTTGGTATAAAGTTTAGTAATACCTTTGAAAACATGGTCTTTACCTAAGTCTTGTTCAAGAAGATCACTAACTCCAATAGGAAAAATAACCGTGATAAAAACTCTTGCATTATCAAAAATAGTCCATTTGAGTGTATCCCTTTCAACACCAAAACTGGAAACATTAATAAAATAAGAAAAATATTGCTTAACATTTAATGGAAATATAAACATGATATGATCAAAAGAAATATTAGATATACTGACTATTCATATAGATGTTTACGAATGATAAAAATGCCCTCATTTTGTATTTCAACTTGGATTAGGAAACTGATTACTGAATTTAAGAAACACAATGTATATAGAGACTGAAAGATGTTCTAATTCAATCCTTGATTTGTTAAAACTTGGATCAGAAAATATAGAAAAAAACATCGCATCATGTTGAAAACCCTTTATATTTTGCTAATAGATTTTCCATAAAAATCAGGACGAATTTAAAGGTAACCATCTATGGCACAATAAAAATATAAAGGCTGGAGACAAGTCCATCTGTAATAAGAAATTTGATTTGGTAATGTATATACCATAAACTATATTATTGACAGTGAAGGAACTCTTTTTAATTTTTAACTGTTTTTTAAAAAATATGGTAACATTTGCCATCTTCTAGATTATTCTACACTCAAAGAGGCAGTGAAAGAATAACGAAAAAGGTCAATATTCAATTAGATTCTTGATTAACACAACCACGACTGCGTTTATTTATAGCTATTATTAAAGACAGATAATGGTTTTAGAAAATTGATGACAGATTAATCAATACACTACTTTATATACTTTCATAAAAAATGGTAAAAGGCTTTTGATATGCTTTTTAGTAACAATAATTTTCCTAAAGAGTTAAATGGTTTCAATATCGTATTAGCCAAAAAATTATTTACACAAACTATCTACTAGATTACTGCAAACAGGACGCAGAAACAATGATTCACTTATTTGTAACTGCCTTACTGTTAATAGTTTTTGGAAGGATTATGAAACAGTTATTAAAATAAATGTCCAAACATCTACTTTAAGTTCAACTAAAAACTATTTTCTGAAATATAAACTTTTATAAAATTTTATGTTGATCATGGTAAAGGTGTACATTTTTAGAAGCAAAGAAAATGACATAAACCAAATATTCAGTCATTAAAACACATACTTATCAAACAACTTAACATAGATGTGTACAAAAGACTTGGAGTAAAGTAAGAAAATACACCAATTAACTTGGGCTTCTTTCAATACGCTTCTACAAATGCACGTTTACCCTTAATTACTCACAAACCTTACTTGCTGAAACTTAAACATTTCATATATAGCCTTATATGGAGAAAGACCATGCGCCTGGCGGCCATGTTTGTTGACAGATGAAAGTTCGTTTGACAACTGTTCGTTCCTTATGTTTACTGAAGCTTCTAAGAAATTGTGGCTGATTTTTGGCCTAGCCATTTCAGAGGAAAACTTGTTTTAAAATGTTGACTGACGCATGACGCCTGAGGGTAGGTGATCACGATCGGTCACACTGAGCATAAGCTCAGGTGAGCTAAAATGTTACATTAAAGCATAACATTCAGTCGTAGCGATGATACTTATATGTTGGCATTTGTTGCAACGCCTTTGGCAAATACCACTTTTTATTTAACAAGAAATAATTACTGTTAGCTTAGAATAAATGTACCAGAACTGTTTGCAATAGTGCGTGTAAAACGGCTGGCTGTTTGCTTTCATCACCAAGGATATTTCACTTCTACTCTTCCTGTAAACAGAAACAATTATGAATTGAAATACTTAAATAGCTCGATCAACATATCAATTCGTTAAAGTTTTTCTTTTTATGCATACATGATAATTTTATAAGTAAGTATTTTAAAAATGTTAATGAAATATGCACGTTCAAAAATTCGTAGCGTCGTGTAATAAGATCTTTCTTCGCATATGCATTGATAAGATCAATTTCTTCATTTCAATGCAGTAATTACGAGGCAGTCTTACACTAGAGTAGTTTGGTTTACGTTAAAGCGATCGTCATCAATTTCTTAAATAATGTAATTATCTACTCATTCGATGATGTGGTAGATTTTAAGCTTTTCTTGCCAAAATCTCTTTTAAATATCGAACGCGACAGCTTGGAAAAAAAATCACCTGAAAAAGGTACCGCGAAATAGTGTTTATTGAAGCCCACATCAAGGTTGAAACTGAAGCAAACCAACCCTTCCATCATTACAAACATACATTTCCTATCTGAGCCACGCTGCACACTGACTTTAAATATCGCTTTATGTTATCATCCGGGTCATCCGGTCTGACGTCCCATATCTATTTTAGGCATAAATCTTTATTACCGGGTTTATTAGGTTTATTAAAAATTTGGAACGAATATATATTAAAGAGTGATATTTACAACTAAGCATGGATTAATTATTTTCACGTGAATTTGATATAAGAAAACTATTGGATACCACATTAAAGACAGAAGTTGCATCCAAAATATAAAACGCCGTTTTACCTTTGGTTTGCAATTTAAACATACGAAGGACTCCGGTTCCTTGTCTTCCTGAAGCCCTAGGCATAAGGGGTGAAACCACCGCAAACACTCTTCACAAAGGCAATATTTTCTGAAATAAATGTATGCTGTATTGAATGTTTATTTTATTGGGTTTATCGTCCCACCAACAGTATTTCAGTTATCTGGAGACGGTGTCCTTTTGAAGCAGTTATAGTGCTGCCTTCACTGTGTATAGCATGCCGTGAACACCTGGAATGATACCACACCCAGTCACATTATCCTGACATCTTGCCAACCAGTCGTGGAACTACCCTTATATTTGCTTGAGCGTTAGCAAGGGAGCTATACCACTACCATTTTTAACGACTTTGGTATGTCGCGGCCCGGGATCAAACCCGGGGCCTCCCGTACCTGGTGCCGACGCTCTACCGATTGCGCTTCAAGGTCCGGTGTGTATTGAATGTAGGTTAGTTGATAATCAGTTAGTTTTACCATAAGGATAATGTAAAATGTACGAAAATAGTGTCACTTTACCCAACGCGTGTATACATTTTTGCCTAACTTGCCTAATACGCAATATATAATTTATGTGTTCGTGTGTACATGTTACAATTTTATAGCTACCTTCCATCATCTTTCTTTTCACAAACACAATGCAGTGCTGACTCTTCTTCCATGGCGAGTACCTGAATGCAGAATTACGTTCCTGAAAAAGAAAATATGATTAATACAATAAAGTGGTAATGACAACTTGACGAAAAAAAGTGCAATTCAATCTAAAGCACTGATACTTAAACGATATAAGATACTTTTTGTAAGTAGACCATTACATAAACCGCGTGTACGCATCAATTTGTTGTGTATCTGTAAAGCTGATTAATTTTAACGCATTATAAGTGTGTTATGCGATAGATTCTATATTCCTGAATAGATGTCGATGTGGAATTTCTTTTTGATCAAATTTCAAATTATTAAGTTTAAGTTCATGTCCAGTTGCCCAGTTATCTAAAACTTATAACAAACATATGTTATTGTTATGTCACTATATATGGATGTTATGCTATCAGATAAAAATGAAAAATAAATCTTAAAACCAACTGATAGTACATCATTGTGCATTGTTTAAGTGCTGCAAACGGCACACATGGGCACTGTAGTATCTGTGTGCAAGTCATTAAAGCGACATGATCACAGTTTTGTTTAGGTATATGACGCATAGAACCACACGCAGTTCACATGTATTTTCATCACTTAACTAATCAACGTACGTTAATTACTTACTATAAACATGAAATACTGGAAGCATGCGCCCTCAGAATATATACTAGACTGTTCAGACGAAACAGTCGGAATATAGATAAGATAAGAAGCTAAGCAATGCTGCTGATTCTCATTGTGTAAGGACAACAGAGTTTGTAGGTACATCATGTTCACATATAATCTACTTACCAGATGTAAGTTTTATTCCATTATTTATTGTGGTTTAGTCAATTTTTGCCTTTTTAAAATAAAAACAAGAAATTCTACTAACTTAATCCAAATCGCTTCTAAGTCATTTTAGTTCCCGACATGTATTTTGTGCACATAAGACAGTTACAAACAGGCCTATGAATAAAACTTACGTACCACGGGCTTTTTTCTCCTTAGGGACAATCTTTGAGTAGGTTTCTAGAATATAAGATTGTATATAATATTTACTCCTCACGGATTGTAACATAATTCTACATAATTTTGTAACGGCCTATTATCATTCTTTGTACTTATTTCCTATGTAAGTTCAATCGCTTTAGTAAGATGATTCTCCCCTTAAACAGGCATAATTTTTGTTTTTTCGTTGTGTATATATGGTCCTTCGTTGTGGCGTAGATTTCACGCAAAAGGTTCTGGCTGAGATTAATACAAAAACGGGGCTTTTGCTTTAACATTTAGTTACTTTGTCTTTTCCTTTAATATTTTAATATTTACAGCTCCATAAATGATGGACTAATATGTTTTTATGTCTTGTTATTAAACCACAACATAGAAAAACGTACAACAAAAGGTAAAACATCATTTTTACGTGTTGTATCATTACTTTAAATGTAAAAGTAACCGAAGTACACTGACAAAAAAGAAAGTACATACTTTTGCAATATCATCTATGGCAGAGCTGCCAATCTCAGAAACTTCTGGCACCGTACCTATTTGTGGTAAGAATAAATACATTTTGCCTAAACTATGCATTCAAATCTAAGAAGACACAAAATGTAAATATATACGCACACATATCACATGGATAACACTAAACTAAGAAAACCACGTGACAACTCACTTTTGATATCATGTTATAAAGTCACCATGGTAGGTCGCTCTGAATGCGATAGCTATTTTAATAGAGATCAATATCGTACTTTAAACAGATTTGGAAAAAATGCCATTTAGAGTGATTTCTTTACAGTTTGTACCGCCTAACAATATGATGTTCAAAATCATATTCACCGAGACTAAGGTTTGAGTTTATGCATTAATTATGCCAAAAATCCCCTAAACCACTATTGGTTGGTACATGCATTTGATATAAGCAAACTACCGGATACCACCTTTAATGTGAAGTAGTGATTACAGCGCCCTTCACTGACTTAAAGACTTTGAAAATGGCTTTCTTCAGTAGTCACACTTGATACACATGGGCTTACTGCACTGCCATTTATCAGTAACTGCCATTTATCAATAGATGTTTTGTTTTGTTTGTGTCTAGTAATTTATCATTTAGCACTCTAATCCGCCCCACCCCCTTTCTTGATTCCACTGCAACCTGAGACTGTGACACTACTACACCCCCTCCCCCCCCCCCCCCCCCCCCGCGCTTCACTCCACCACACATTAACCTCCCCCAGTGATCTCAGTATGAAGCAAGGTAAGTCAACCCTTTTTTAATTCTTTTAAGCGGCAGCTCACCGTCAAAATGATAAAAGTAATGAACAAATGACATGCCGATAAATTCCTATACGTACACCACGCACGGAGAAGCTTTTGTTCATCCGTGACACAACCTACTTTTTTAAATGATTAATATTCAGAGCAGGATGGTTCGTTGGTCAAATATGCACCTAAAATTTTGTATGCTTGTTTGAAAGGTATGTAAATCAGTTACACAATGTGTATTGTTCATTTAAGTATACTCTGTCGGTAAAATGAACATTGGTACTTCGCTTTTGCTCAAATTTAGTAATAAGTTTAAACTACACACTGTGTAACAAATAAAATACCGTCTTATAATGAATTATACCGATCTCCAATAGGTATGTTCCTATTTTCTCTCTCATTTCCTGTACATTCCAGCTGTCCGACTCCAGTTTTCCATCTTTCAGATAGTTTTCTGCGAACTATAGGAAGAAAAGATATGTATCATTCCATTACAAAATTAAACATACTGACAACTTTATCTGAAACGACTTATAACTCCACACAAATAAATGCACTTCGTTAAGGTCAACATGCGTTTTATTTGCTGGTCTGTCATGGTAACGAACAATGCACAAAAAAGACAATACCATGCTGTCAGATCACAGCTGGACACTTGATAAGTTTATTGGACAAATAATTTCCTAGTTGAAGAAGTCGTACAACAACTGGTTACACTTGCTGCACATGGAATTACTGCACCGCATTTGGTCAGCGACGCTCTAATCCCACCCTTTTCCTGACACCATTGCAGCCTGGGGCTGCGTCCAGCCAGCTAGACCAAACCACCCCTATTTACATCCCCCAGCTTATTAACATCCCACTTTGATCACAGTTTGAAGCCAGATAAGGCCATATTCCAATATTCCATAACAATGAGTTGTAAAATTGGGTTGTCATGAATTTTCTGTTTTTACCTTCAAGACATGGACCCCACATGAATCCGAATCCTGCTGTGTGCAATGCCCCTCTGTCCGAACTTTCCAGCCGACGGTTGAGATGAAGTCGTTAGGAACGGCAGCATTCCTTTTTTCCAGAAATGACCTTTAAATAAATGTATGCGTTATCATACTGCTTACTAAAGCCCGTCTTTCATCTTTATAATATAGAATTATTCAGTTTTCAGTGCCTTAACATATAAACAACATGTAAACAACGTTTGCAAACTTCTATTCATTAATGGTTTTGCAGAAAAAGAAGTATACAAAAATAATTTATTATTCATAAATAAGAGGGATAATTTTCCAATTAATATTCAAGGAAATTAAAAAATATATTATCCCATATTTTATTGGAATTATAAACACTAGTTCTTAAAGAAGCAACATTTTATAAATGTTAAATAACAATAACTTTGAACAATAAAACAAACACTGTTTAGCGAGGAAAGGGATACATTAGACATTTGCAGACTTCCATGGCATTGCAACCCAAATATTAAAAAATGCCTAGAAGTTTATTGTCTAAAGCAATACTAAACATACAAGCTACCTTCTAGTAATTGAAAATGATAATTAATATGATTAATGTTGGTCTGCAATATTGCGTCAAAACAGCACTATCATGTAACTAAGTATCTAAAAACAACATAACTCTGCCAGGCACATGGTGACCTTTTCATAACAGATTTAAATTATCCTTGATTTAAATAAAATGTTTGTTTTGTTTTGAAATGAAGAGCAGCGACCTATTATGATCATTTTAGCGACGTCCAACTATTTGGCAGAGGAAGACCTCAGACAAATGTCTGGGTAGAACCACTGGCGCACCACAGGCCAGCTGGAAGACCTTTCAATATTAAGTTTTTCGCATCGAAGAGTCTCGGAACCACGCGGCTAGGGGCTAGCCAGTCAGATAAGTTACAACCGACGACTTTGAAGCCCTCGGAGAAAAGAGATAAAGCCAAATTGCAAAACAAGCAAAGAATGAAAGGAAAAATGCTCAGTATTCTTAAGAGTCGGATTTGGGAATTCTTATATTGAACTTTTTTTCTCTAAATACGCCAATGATTACATGTATTTTATGTAGTTTTATTTTACAAGGCGACAAGACATTCATCTACAAGATGCCTGTCAGCTCATTCGTCATTAAGTCCTTTGTGACATATGCTTCTTGGCTGAAATTGTTATGTATCGATTAGATTGCTTTACATGAGTTAGTATAACTTTTAAGCCCTTTACTTAATTCGAAGAAGTGAAGTACATAGTTTGCTAATTATCCTCTTTCCTGCATGATATCAGCATGATATTAATGAATTATTCAGTTAAGCACTGACGTGATGGAAAATCTTACAAAAGTGTTAACAAAATAACTGAATAGAACCAAAAACTGCCAACTTCAAACTTACAACCATTTCTGCAAAATTATCTTTCTTGATTGGACAGATTCGCCAAGAGGACTGGCATAGAGGATTCTTTGTCTTTTTATTTCAACGACCTATGTCAGAAGTTGTCAGTAATATTACATATAACAAGAATGAGCTGATGATTAATAAAAAAATTGGAAAAAAAATGACGAAAACAGAAAGATAACTTTAAGTAGTGTACTCTATATGGCATATACTTGTTATATGTTATAACATATATATCAGGCCCGGATTTGCCTGGGTTTGTGTGTGTGTGGTGGTGGGGGGGGGGGGGGGGGGGGGGGGGGGGTGCGGGGAGCGTCCCGGCCATACAGTATTTCTCGACTATATTTATTGATTTGAGAAATGGTCTGATCACACATTTTGTAGATAGTGTAGAGATAATCACGGGTACCACAAGCACTCAGACTGTCATATAATTATTGCCGAGCAGTTTATTAAAGCCACGCAACCTCTCTGCTGCTAGCCTGACAACTGAGGCCATCTTCCAAGTGTACAACATCCGCTGTGTGTATTGCTTTCGCTGTCCATTGTCCCAATGACGTGCTTTATCGGCACTCTTCTGCGGTGATGTAGATGTTATTAGCCGAGGTGCTCCGATTTTTTTCCACATTGCATCCCAATGAAGGTACACAGTAGATTTACAGTGTACCTAACGTTAACTTTTTCAAGTCATGACAAAATGGTTTAAAAGGTGATAACAAGAATTTTGTTGTTTTATAGTAAGGCTATTTTTGTGAAAATATATTGAGGTCACAGCTTTGAAATTGATTCTGACAAAGAATAAAGCAAAAATGCAATTTTACGTTATATCCAAGCAAAATAAAAAAACAAACAATTGCAATAGTTCTACCATTTAAAGGACAAAATACCTCTCGCACAAAATCCATGCCGTTCATTTTAGTATAGGCGGGGAAAAAATAATTAAACAATAAATTACATGAACAGATCTCGCAAAATGTTGTTTGTTGGTGTCCTACACCTGTCGGACATGAGAACCATAACGCCATAATCGTCATTTTAAACATGTATGTCCTACATGAGCCACGCTGCACAGTTGCATATTTTAAACTACGAAAAAATCTAAATGTTATATTTTGCTTGTTTGATGTGCCGAAACTCCAAACTTCTTTCATTCGCATTGTTTTGTTTGTAACACCATTTACTGGAGGCTCCACTCGAAATTTTAGATTTTGTTATCAGACGAGCTTTACTTGTAACTTCTATAAATATAGTGCATCGAAATTATGCACTACACGCTCACGAACAACCAACAGAAATCTATATTCAGACACTATCAATGCATATCGGTTAAGCTTAATATTCGCCGATAATGTAATGCTTGTTCGCTAAAAAAATGCGCTAAGATAGCAAGATTAAAAAAGATCTTTCCATTATATGCAAACGACGATCGATGGTAAAACTGAGCTACAAATGTAATCTACCTGCATGTTATGTTCCACCTCGAAGGGCAGAATGTGTTCGCTTATTTCGTCAGACTTTTTGGAAGAATTCGAACCAGTTTTTGAAAAAAAAGTTATGTTGCTAAAAGTTTATGTCTTCGCATTTCCAGACTTTCAGAGTCAGTTTATAAAAGACATTAAAAACTAGTAATCTTTTGTCCAGATACACTTCAGAACGCATCTCAGACATTTTAGAAACTGTTTTTTTCGTGGTCTGATGTATTGTGATACTTGTTTACTGGCAAATGAGCTTAAGCCAAATTCAAAATAAACATTAACACAAAAAAAACTTATTTTGTGATAATGATGACGATTATGATATACATTTATTTCAATAATACTATTCCCATATATATGTAAATCTAAAGTTATCTCAGTCGGATTAAATATCCACAATTTTAAAGCAAAAATATAATCATAAGTTTCATTACCAACAGAATCCAGTGGTTACCACTCTGGTTAACGGCACACACTATGCCATTCAGGCTGTTGAAGTTCGTCTACAATTATAGTAACATTCAATGTAACAATAAAATTTACCATTGTTTTAAAAATATTAACTTTACTTATAGTAATATATAATATAATACAACTATTTTCTTGCATCAAAACATAACATGTTTTATAGCAATTACAATAAATACAATACATACAAATTATTTTAGCAAGAGACAAAACATGGATTTGTTAGATTTTCTGAAGAGCTGCATGGATTTAACAATATTTAATCATTATCCTCTTAAATAACTTGCAAATTAAATATATTTAGCTAACTTTCTAAAAATGCTTTTGGACTGAGACATGGGTAATCTGTTGAATTTTTGTTTTGTTGGCCAGGTATTATAGTACCTTTTAATATATTAAGTCTTTAAATCTGAATATTAAATATATAATAAAACATCAAAAGGAATTATTTGCATATTAAACAAGTTTCAAAACCAATGTTTGCCAACACTGCAATTGATAGTATATAAAATAGAATGATTAAGTCAATTTAATGTAGTATAAATTGAAAAGAAGAGAAAATGTATGTTAAACATTATTAATGGATACTAAGATATAACATTACTTTATGAAGGCTGGTCATAAACTCGAATACACGCAATAGTATTCAGCAATATATTATGCTCAGCCTGTACCATGCAATAAAATACACAGAATTAATACCTCTTTTAAGAATCCTGACAGGTCCACATTCTGATCTATGATAGAGGTTGCAACAACACAGCTGATATGCGCATATCTTCTTCCCTCGCACAACTTCGATAGATATGCATCAATTATCTGACAAGAACAAGAAATATATTGAGAAAAACCCTTAAAGACAGATTTTCGTTTCGTGATGGTTAGATCGCAAATGCCGAACCCATGACTGTAGTAAAATATGATAGCACAAACCTCATTTTACTTTTTCCGTCTGTTTTGGGTGTACTTGATATAATAAATTACAGTCCATACTTGTAAATCCAACTCGAAAGTCTTTAACATAATTTCATGATCATAAACAATGTTGTTTAAAAAAACATCGCAGCGCCCAATTATGATCAAAAACGGAACGTTCAGCTATTTCTTTAGAGGAAGATCCCAGACAAATATCAGGGTACATCCGCCAGCGCACCGCATGTTCACAGGAAACCTTCCCAATTAACAATTTTACAATATATTTTTTATCGTCTAACCTCATCTGGAAGAGTTGTTTTCAGGAATTGGACCAAGAAGAAGCGTATCGTCCCCAGTAGTGTTCCAAATAGCTTCTAATCTGGCTTTCTGGCTTGACTGAGCTATATTGTCCGTTACGCTTGTGGAGGTGGGTGCGTTCTCTTTTGTCGTGTTGGGAGGCGCCCTTAAAGGCATCTCGAAAGGAATGTGGTATCCCACTGAGCCAGGCCCCCACATGCTATGACCAGACATGCTAATTGCTGGTCATCACTGCAGGGAGTCTTTAGCCAACATAGTACTAATCTGTCACAGTAATACCTCTGATGGGTTAATGTAAAACTAAATTACCTGCTAGTATGGATGTAAGACAGTAGGCTACTTTTACACAAAGCCACAAACATTATTGTTAGTGATAATGTGGGTTGTTTACTATATGATCCCTTACAAATTCTTTATTGCATTAATTACTAGGTGTCAATTTTGTAACTGCAAGATTATGTATTTATTTCATAGCTAAATATTTTATTTTGAAAATACATGAGAGATACAAGTTTTAGTATTCAAAATGACTCTGAAGGACATTATTCTGACAATGAATGACTTTTTAAATTGCTTTTGTTAGAAACGTTTCGTTACATTTTACAAATCAAAATAAAATATAACTTTAAATATATATGAGAATTAAAAGAATGAAAGAAATAACAAAATGTATAAGAAATAACAAAATCAACCAACAAAGTAAGAAAGAAAACAAATAAAGAAAGAAAGAAAACAAATAAAGATTTATATATATATATATATATATATATATATATATATATATATATATATATATATATATATATATATATATATATATATATTGGATTGCGTAATTGGTATATTCACAACTGTTTCCTTTACAAACTGTGAATGAATATGTTCAACCCCCAGATATAGCATACATACACTTGGATCTTGAACAATACCTGTGTGACAGACACATCGTTACAGACTGTGGCAGCCTGGCTTATCAGAAAACAGATGCCCTCACATGCTGGGTGGGGCAATAAATGGGGGGGGGGGGGGGGATCACTTATATAAGGCTTTTGAGATGCCTTTAAAGGCATCTCGAAAGGAATGTGGTATCCCATTGAGCCAGGCCCCCACATGCTATGACCAGACCTGCTAATTGCTGGTCATCACTGCAGGGAGTCTTTAGCCAACATAGTACTAATCTGTCACAGTAATACCTCTGATGGGTTAATGTAAAACTAAATTACCTGCTAGTATGGATGTAAGACAGTAGGCTACTTTTACACAAAGCCACAAACATTATTGTTAGTGATAATGTGGGTTGTTTACTATATGATCCCTTACAAATTCTTTATTGCATTAATTACTAGGTGTCAATTTTGTAACTGCAAGATTATGTATTTATTTCATAGCTAAATATTTAATTTTGAAAATACATGAGATACAAGTTTTAGTATTCAAAATGACTTAAAACGAGTCTGAAGGACATTATTCTGACAATGAATGACTTTTAAATTGCTTTTGTTAGAAATGTTTCGTTACATTTTACAAATCAAAATAAAATATAACTTTAAATTTATATGAGAACTAAAAGAATGAAAGAAATAACAAAATGTCTAAGAAATAACAAAATCAACCAACAAAATAAGAAAGAAAACATATATATTTATATATATATATATATATATATATATATATATATATATATATGATTGCTTAATTGGTATATTCACAACTGTTTCCTTTACAAACTGTGAATGACTATGTTTAACCCCCAGATATAGCATACATACACTTGGATCTTGAACAATACCTGTGTGACAGACACATCGTTACAGACTGTGGCAGCCTGGCTTATCAGAAAACAGATGCCCTCACATGCTGGGTGGGGCAATAAATGGGGGGGGGGTCACTTATATAAGGCTTTTGAGATGCCTTTAATGGCTTAAGCTGATCGTATGCCACTTTACAGACCAATCTTTCTCCATTTGGTCGCACCAGTTCGACTCTCTGTTTTTCATCGATGCCTACAATCCTGCCCGCGAAAATTTTAAATATACAGAAATATACATATTATTAAAAGTGCTTAAATATATATATATATATATATATATATATATATATATATATATATATATATATATATATATATATATATATATATATATATATATATATATATATATATTAATATATATATATTAATTTAATAAAGAGAAATCTATTATCACTAGAAGTTATATAAGGGATATAAGTCAAAATGAGTTTCGTTTTCCCTTAAAAAGTAAATATGAAATCGGTTTTCATTATCAGAAAATTAGTATTTAATGTTTCATTTGCATTATATGGCGTAAACTATTGTTTTGTAATATAAGCAGTTTACTAATTTCATAAAATTCAATAAAAATATATACTTTTTGTACTCTCAATCATAGAAGATTTGACATAATTCCTATCGCATACCGTCTGATCAGTTACGAGAGGCCCTTCTTAGCAAAGTTTCTTTTTGTCATTCATGCGAATGATTTAAATCCCGTTACTTCGAATATGATCGACTACATAGGCACAATCAAAAGAAACATGCTTTGCTTGAGGGTTTTAAGTTTATGGTTAAAGAAAGACTGTTATACATTATACCTCTAGTCTTTTTTGCCCTAATAAGTATAGGTCTTCAGGCAAAATTGTACTTTGGGAATGATGGTTATAGAAACGATTGATCCCACGCGTAGAAGGGCCGAATGCTCAGGGGAGTAATAAATCGGCGACTTTACCATTAGGTCAAGTGCGCCCCCTTGATAAACAATTTTTTTCTTCAATCACAATAAACCAAGCCAAGACTTAATACGATAAATTTTGCTTTAACAGCATTAAAAAAATCTTTACAGAAAAACTTATTTGTAATTGGGCTATCAAATATGATGATGTGTCAAAATGAATGTGATAAGTTAGAATTTTAAAGCAAAGACAGTTGTTGTTGTCTTTTGCATTGATAAATTAAGATGTTTTGTTTTGTTTCAAATTTGGAACTTGTCCATATTTTTTTAAAGGCAGATCAGTAAAGTTGTACTGTGGCAAAAATACAGAGAAAGCTTACTGCAGGCGTGGTTAAAATTTTACATGTGTCAATAATTACAAAATACTAGACCATTATTATATATTTGTTTATATATTGGAGAATATATTTAAAGAGATTGCCTGTAGCTATATGCAAACGCAATTAATGGTTTTACTAATAATGAAATTAGACCTTCGCCTTTGCTAGTTAGTACGAGTTACCTATAGGGTCCAGTCCACTTGTATTCGAGTGAGCCACCCTTGCGTCCAACATTTTTCATATTACGCCTCAAGACCATGTCTCCCACATTAAGTACAAACGTCTTGACCCCCTTCTGTTTTCTTTTCTCGAAAGCCAGTTGATTTGAAGCATGAGCCTTGTCCTGATTTTAAATAACCTACAAACACGTTGTATAAATATATAGTTAAACGACAATAGGACCATATGTGGTTGTTTTAGAACTTTTTCCTGTTAGTGAGGTGGTCCTCACAGTAAGTAATCCAGATGCAAATAATATCAACTTAATGATATAATCGGTTAAATATTACGACAAGCATCATTATTAGTTGTCAATAATGACGATGATGATAATAATAATAATAATAATAATAATAATAATAATAATAATAATAATAATAATAATAATAATAATTATAATAATAATAATAATAACAATTTGTTATAATGCTTTGAGTTAATGTGTTTCTTTTAATATATTTTATATATATACACTTGTTTTTATTCTTAGTCTTGTTGTTTGTGCTTTATTAAGAAACAATGCATGGGGTTCTGGGTAGAAAAGGCATTGTTTCTCTAGTCTAAGATGTAACTTTATTACATAAGTTAATGTGTAGGCAGGCAGGAAGAAGGGAAGGCAAGCAGGCAGGCAGACAGACCTCTACAAAATTTCAAGCTTTATTTAATTCCTACCCTCTCGAAGATGGTCAATGTCTTGTTCTCGCGATCTTGCACGTAACTCTCTTTCTCGGTTTCGTCCGCTTCAGGCACTATTGTACAGTCTGCCTGTGCATCTTCCATCTAATAAATGATAAGTTTTTTATCTGTACAATAACAGATACATACATTATTAGTTAACATCAAGTAAGTAAAATAATGGGTAGGTAATTTCACATTAATAACATCGCATTAATAAAAATAAATAATAATAATAGACAAATAATTAATCTGTCACGTAACCTTGTACAATAATGGAAAGGTAAATTTTCTGTAAAAATGAATGAAACCAACTACAAAGCGAGACAAATGTGATTGAACCATTTTGAAGTGAGCTCGTCTGGTCTCGTCTCGTCTCGTCTGTCTACATTTATCTATCTAATCAATCTATCAACTCATATGTCTTAATGTCTCATAATTAACTCAACTGGCATGCGGGGATTGCGCCCAAACATTAAAAAGAATGGGCTGTACTTTGTTGACGCCTGCGTTTGAGTGCGGATTGAGAAGGCAACATCCTCCAGCACGTCATCACATCCTTCGCCATTTTCTCCACACAATTTGCTAATTCTTATTTTCACAGTTTGGTTGGTCCTTTCAGTCAATCCATTTGTTTGTGGGTGATAGGCCGATGCAACCGATCGCAAAATTCCCAGTGCTATACATAGTTCGTTGTTCAGCTGTAAGAAAACATGTATTTTAAGGAAATGTAAATTACCTTTATTTAAAAACGAGAAACCAAATATCATCATCATCATCATCATCATCATCATCATCATCATCATACGTATTCATTATCAACATTTTTATTTATCACACAAGTACGTCTAATTATCTGCTTATATACACACTTTGTTAAAGAAATTACAAAATTCTCTTTGGCACCCACTATGACCTTGAACGCCATTAATTGCCATTACCCGATGAACAAATGGTGTCAATCAAACTTTGGGTTTCATCATCATCGTCATCATAATCATCATCATCACCAATAACATCAGCATCATCAGCCGCAGCAACATCAACATTATTTTATTATTATTAATAATAATGTTATAAATATCATCATCATCATCATCATCATCATCAACCTCATTACCATTATCTTCATCATCATTATTATTACTGTTATTATTCAATTATCTAAAACTTAAGTTCTACATGCAAACAAAACCCACCTTATTACAGAATTCTCGTCCTTGGTCCGATAAAATTCTCTTTGGTGCTCCCCATCTTATCATACAAAAAGATAAAACAACAACAGTAATTTAACATATCTTTCAATAAGTGTAGGCAAGCACACTGATATATGATATTATTACTCAACAGAACACAAGACACACGCCCGCTCAAGTGCATACATAAGTGTATACCTTTTAAGTATTGTTGTTTTCCTTGTGTTTGCAGTGTATACATTGTTGCTGGTTCAAACCAATGCACCCGACATTACACAGTCCAGCTATTCCTGGCGTGACAAGAAAGTTTTATTTCCATGTATTTCGATGAAAGGATGTGAAACAAAAGGCAAAGTCACACAATTTAACTCTAGTAGCATCAAAATTTACATCAGGATGCCCAGAATGTTCAAACGTGATGCACACGTGCTAACGAAATGCAGCAGGCAACGGACATCGAATGTATAAGTAAGCCACCCCCTAGTGCATGTAGACGTTTAACATCCAAGCAAAGGTGGTACGTGTGATGTAACTCACCTCTCTCGCCACACTCTGTTTCCGAAGCAATGACTAACACAGTGATTGGTGCGCTTTAATTTTAACAAACATCTTCAAATATTCCACCGTTCTTTCATTTATCAACAACTTTTGGTAACCATGTTTATGGTTCATGTTTCATGTTCATGTTAAAAAAAAACTTGGATATTGTGTTTTCCTCATAAATTATTAATTTAAATGGTGACGATATTATTGTTTACCTTGTAACAAACGTCTTGATGCACTTCGCAATGTTCCTTGCGTCTTTATTGGGAAGTACAAACAAGTCGACGAACTTGGTGAAATAGTCCGTCATTGAGAGGACGTACTGGTTGCCATTTGATGTCATGGGCAGTGGACCTGATATTCAATGATATGGAACTAATCAGTATGATGTGTGCAATATAACATTTTAAAAGTAGGGCATATTTGAATTGTATCAGCATCTGGACTATTGAACATTGTCAATTGGTATTTAGATTTTAAAATTTGACAAAAACAATAGAAATATTATAAAAGGAAAGTAAACCATAGCCATGATATTTTATCTACACAATCTCAGTCTATCATTTATGTCCCGAAATAGCGAAATACTATATATGTCCGTTATGCAAATTAAAAGATTTTGTCATGATGGCTCAGTACAGACGATTGAATTCTACATGAAGTAAATGGATTTCGACAGTATTGATGTATGCTTACAAGGCACCTTATTCGCAATTGTGCACGAAGACAAGATACTCGGATAAAGTTAACCACTAAATTATATGTAAACAAAATAATGGTTTATTTCCCAAGTGGATTGTTAAATACTTTGTCTTACCTATTAGATCTACCCCAACGAGTTCAAAAGGCTCGTACACCTTGATTGGCTGCATCACAGGGGCCTGCGTCTTTATTTTTTCGAAAGGTTGGCATTTGTCGCATGTTGCAATCTAATAAAGGCATGGTATGACATTGTCAGTTATATTTTCTGGCATTAGTTAACCTATTATAAAAGGCTCCTCAAAGAACAAATATTACAAACTCACTGTAGGATTATTCATTAGATATGGGTTGTATTAATGTGTAATAACTTAGATTTATTATCAACTTATAGTAAATAAAAATATACTTCAACTATATGCTAAACAGATTAAAAGTCAACGTGTATTTTAGGACAGAAACGTGGCACGAAATATTCAATTTATATTCCTTTTATCCCAGAATGGGCGTATAATTGTATATTAAAGATACTATTTTATGTCCATAATACTGTAATACGCATATTAGTTTCAAATGGCTTCCATAGCTTTAAAATATCAATGTAAGCATGTTTTGTACGGTGGTAATGTTAACTTACAAATTCCGCCACGTCGCTTTTCATTCCATTCCAAAAATAACTTCGACTGATCTTATTTAGGGTTGCGTTTCTTCTACTGTGCCCGGACATCGAGCTGGAATAGTATTGACGGAGAAGGTCCCTCACAACCTCCACCTCTGTCACCACTTGTCGAGGTCCTCTCTTGATGTCATGATATCGAAAACTTACTTCTCAACTCAATTATAATATAAGCTAATATGATTTGATTCACGTTATTTTTTAAATTAAAAATAGAAGTGTGTATTGTTCACACATGATGTCGGGTAAAATAACAAGTTACAATCACCTAACATTAAAATGCAACTGATTTTTGGTTGACACAAATGGCTGGACACTGCGCTCGAGGTACTGTTGCGCAGACGAGTCAACCCGCCAGGTTGAAACACGGGTGGCTTTTCTGCATTCCTGAACGTTTGCTTTGGATTCTTAAGTAGCGAAAACTCTTTCGGATCATCATCTGGAGTGGTCCGCAGGATGACAATGCCAGCTTTTGCTGATGTGAAACTGAAGTGTTAATATTGTCTGAAAATTGAACTTTAATCAATATTATGTCTAAGTCTCGCCATAAATACAAATATAATGCTGATTTTAATAATGATTTTACTTTGCGTTTTTATTTTTTTTTTTTTTTGGTGTTCAACAATTTTTTGTGGACGAAAGCCATAGAAAAAAGTTTGTGAAATGAAACAAAAGGCGCATCGCAGTCTTTTTCACAACAATTTCCTCTCTTACCACGACGATAGGCCATGCAGCGGAAGATTGAGGCATTACGCGTCTGTGACTCTAACCTTTCCGCTACGCGTAGCTCTTTTATATAAACCAGATTGTTTAAAATATAATCTATGTATTATATAATGTGGACATTGTTTTGTTATGTTTACGTCATACTGTATTCCTGGCAAGGCCTTGAAGTGTTGCCCAAGGAAACTCTTCCAAGCTCTCCAGTTCCATCTGGGATACAAAACGACCGAGTTGACCTTGGAGGATCGCTCCACAATGTCAGCTAGCTCCTTAACAGTCTCGCAGTCATTTTCTCGGTACTTAATTTTGAGGTGGGCAAAGCTGGAATCTAGAAGACAACGTGCATGACCTTAAAACAGGAAATAAACTCCCGTTTCACAAATTTACTTGCATTGTTATGTATGATTATTGGCTTTAATTCTATATGCAAGCCTTTTCCTTTCCGTTTAAGTGTGTGTGTGTATGTGTGCACGCGCGCGTGCGCGCGAGTGTGACACAATTATGATAATTGAATCCCTCCGACATGAATGTTTTTGCCTCGACCGGGACTCGAACTCAAGGATTGAACTGTCTGCGACGAGCGCCCCATATTTGCTCGTGGATACTTCAAATGTAAAGTCATAAGTTACTCTCATACTAATAAATCCGAGAAAGGAAACAATTATAACAAGTACCTGGTACTTGCATGTGGTACTCGATCTTGCTGTTTTGGCCTGTCATTGTCCGCCATATGAAGTACCCAAGTAGATACCGTCTTTCGTTTTGTCCTGAAAGTATCAACAACAAACAATATACTGAAAATTATGTCGTTGCATGTTTACAGATTTACACTATAGCTATAAACAAGCATATTATTGTGTTATTCTTTCAGTCATTTGCTCGAAATATTTTCAACGGCAATCATTACTGTCGTTATTAATTTCATGTATTCCGATTTCCTTTTTTTAATATAAAATATATTTGTTATCAGACAAAACAAACGGAATTGTAAATTCTTAATAAGCATACTGCTTGATATGTCGGTTTTGATCCTCTACTACATAGAAATAGGACCCTGAACTGTAATTGTATAAAAATGCCAGCAGGGTTCTGCGTTTAAATAAATGTTGTTTGCCATATTTAATACCGCGACAGTTGTCTGCATGTATTGACAAGGATGACACATATGGGGCATTGTTTTGGAGAGCCCAGTCTAACATGGATATAACGGCACCCCGGTCGTGGGTGTTCCTTCCGTCGGGTCCCGGAGTCTGTATCTCGTCAATGAGAAAATTCAGTTGCCGCTGACTGCTATCAATTCGGACGCCGAAGATCTAAATTTTACGTAGGCTCATAAAGTACAATGAATTAGGCTGTCAAGCGTAATGGGGTAGGCTGACGTTTTGACTAAGGTCAAAAGTCAGGTGAAAAAATCTTTCCTCAATATCCCCAGACGGCACACTTTTCTTCACACACTCGGTATAAAACTCTCTTTCCTGAAAACGAAAATTAACTAATAAAAATTATTTTCTTTTAAAATTTTAACTTTTTTTAATATTACTTATAAAAGATATCAAAATATATAATAAATACGAGAATTAAGTAATGTAGTTTCTCCTCCTCAGCCACGGCACTTACTATCGACCTGCGATGCTTCTCGCACGTCCCACACACGCCTTCGCGTGGTTTTCCTATTCGTATGGGGGGGGGGGGGGGGGGGGCACGTGCGCCATATGTCTTAAAAGGATGTCAGTGCAAGCACCCGTTCATCAGTCAGCGACCGCTTGTACTCTTGATGCATTTCCTATTTAGTAAATGCATAGGGCAAATACACGCACGGAATGTTGTCAATGCCACGTGGTGCTGCTGGCTGCGGTAGCCCTCGTTCGTCGGCACGGTTTTTAATAAACCTCACAACACGCAAAACATCATCGTACTTAATTGCGTGTTTGGGTGATTTACCTGCGTTACCACAAACGCGAACCGTGACGCCATGTGTGTTCATGTGTTTCATTAAGCTTTCTAAGGAGTGCTTACCAATGGTGTGGTATGAAAGAAAGGTTCTTCTACAGACCTTGGTTTCCCACTACCATAAATGTATATGAACATCTTTGGCGTTTGTTTCCTTTGCAAGTTTTATCATCATTTGTCCGACTAACTGCACTCATGACTCTAACTTCTTTCTCGTCCTTCGATAGTTGGCATGAATGCAATAAGTTTTCAACTATGACTTCTTTTGTAAGTTTAGTATTGCACTTTCTCTTGCATCCACATCCTTCTAACACATATTTATCGACAGTAGCAACGTCATAATTACAAGTACCAAACTCATCACATTGGTAGTCACTGCCGGCGTCATTGCTGCTTCTTGCGTTCTCGTAGGACGACACGAACACCCGCACTCTTCCCTCCACCACCTGCTCCACAATGTCACCCTCGCACTCATCTTCACTCTCAACTTCTTCGTCAGTCTGTGAACAACATGGGGTATGCACTGCCAAAGTGATCTGACAAAATGGATTCCAACTCCTGAAATAAAAAAGTTTTAAATAAATTATAAGTTTTAATTTGACTCTATTGTACTTTAATTTAAAGCGATAATTTAATGTTACATTCATTTAGTCTTATCATGAACAACCGTTAGATATTAAATGTGTGCAAGCAATGTTTTTTGTTATTTGTGTGTCCCTTAAATATTAGCCCAATAAATCGTCGCCAAAGATGCAAGGATGGATCCAGGGTGGTAAAACGTAGAGTTGTGAAAACACATACATGCAGGCTTAACAAAATACTAAGCTTATTAAGTAAACTTTGTCTGTTGACTGATTGTGTATATATCTTTAGCATTTACACCACTCCCACAAATCAAAATTTTCTAGATCCGGTCCTACAAAGATGAATATACAAATGTATTTGCAAGAAAAGTTAAAAAGAATAGGGCCGTTGTAGGAATCGAACCAACAACCCCAGTGATAAATGAATGTAAACCCGTTCGCGTTCGACTGACCAACAACGCTAAGCGCTAAGTGTACTTACACGGCAAACTCATATAATAATCAATAAATGTGAGTTAAAAATAGACCGTCACGTGACACGGGGCCTTACTCATAAATCAGGGTTGAAAAAGGTCATTGAACATTTTTATTTCTAGTGAGTTAATATAACTATTTGATTTAAAGTGAAATGACTTAAATGTTGCTTGACAACATCATGTTTTCGCTTAATCTACCTATCCACGTCGATCTATTGCAATCAAACCAACCTGAAACCTACAACATCGGTTAGATCAAAATCTAGTCTAGATAATATAAAAAAAAATTACGTTCTATTCCGTTTCACATAAACTTTCAACATGATTATTTGGTACTGAAATGACGAAAGGCATCATAATTATTCTGTAAACTTGTATGACTCGTTTGAATGTTAACGCGCGTGTTTAGATCTTTGTAGATCTATTCACTCTGATTCTATTCATATATGCGTTCAATTTAAAGATCGTGTAATCACAATGTAACGGATAAATCTTACCTCTAGTTCTTCCTCCATCCTTGTTTATTATCGCAACATATCGCTTCTGAGAAGAAAACGTTCAACATACAGTATTAAACACTGTCCGGGTCATGCTGTCAAGGTGGTAGTAAAAATACCCGGTAAAAGTGACGTCATTTTAATTGTGGATTTCCCAATGTTACGTCAAAATGCCATAAGCCCGGTTTTGTCGCGTCATGCGTCATATATATGTCTAATTCATTATTCTAGAAAATATTTTCAACCAATCCGGTTAAATTGGCTTCTTATTTCTGAGTTTGCCTCACTAGCATTTAGCACCAAAATTTTCAATGAATACCTACGGTATATGCACCAATGTAAAATAATATCAGGTTGTATATGCTAAATTACATAATACAATTAGTATACATATTAAATAAGTAAATAACGTTTACATAATAAAGCTGTCGCAACATCTCACCTGGCAAATGTTGTTACTTTTTTTTTTTAAATGTTTCGCATATTTCAACGAAATAACCACATGTTCACTATAAACCTGCATGTACCAGATCTAGTCTGGTTCCCTAATCCTGTCCCCATTGGCCTTTATAACCTATAGACAAAATATGTTTGTGCTGATCACGGGAATTATGCTTTATAGGACGTTTTGTATTTGCGATTAGTAAGGCCTACATACGTTATGTGTGTTGAAAATCCTTTTATGGGTTTTTCTAATGTATAAAGCACATGTTTTGCAAGGCGGTCCTATGTAGCTTAAACTATAAGCACTTTGTTTTATGAAAGGAAATTGAGCATAAGACAGGAAAGAAAACATTTAAACTAGGCACAGAAGAGAGACTGAGATAGAGACAAACGGACGAGCATAAAGGCATAAAACAAATACACGGGGATCCTACAATTCGTTTAAACAAAAATGATAGTTAAAATAATCTTTACATTCATTTAATGTCTCTCAAATTAGCGAAGTCGGCGAATCTTTGAAGAGTTGAAGGCGCGTAGCTGCCTGTAAGCAGAATACGCAGCTGAGTACTCATTGTTCCAATAGAATGAAAGTATAAAATATTAAATCTTAAATAAACATCTTACTCTAGTTTGAGTAGAGTGTATATTTATTGCGATCAACTAGTACCCCTATTGGCACTATGGAAAATTACGTAAAAAAAACTAAATTGATTTAGTAACGTTTTTGGTACGGAAAAAACTTTTAACTAATATATTCAAATTGGAAGTTCTCGGGTAATTACATCTGCAGATGATCACACCTCGCTAGTATCTGGTGGAGAGATAACAGACTTGCATGGTTAATGCATTTAATTGACAGACAAAACACTTTGTTTTGTGGTTAGGATGATATACTAGTCGCTACTTCATAGGCACTAAGACTTGTTTAGTTACGGAACTTACTGACTATAATCAGAGATAAAATTCTTGGCTTAATTTCCCTTGGTTTCCCTTTGTTTTATATCTATTCGATTTATTCCATTTAGTAGTTGCAATTTCTCAAATTTGGCTTTAATTTGTTTTCTTCATATCATGACATTTGCTTGAAGGCTCTGTGAAAAAAGTACGTCCGCATAAAACATTTAATTTATTTCTTGTTTAAATAAATGGCATGGATAATTTCACATAAGTGGTCATAATAGAAGTTTGTGTTTGGATATCTTCTATATTGGAAATAAAGAGGTACATGTCTATCATAATTGAATGCACTTCGTGTTTCAATATTTAAACGTCTTTAACATAATGGGCTGTGACATGATCATAAAACTTCCAACACTGCTTTTCACTGCTATACAGATATCCTTTAATGGGTGGGTAGGAGAATGTCACTTGTCAGTCTATTGTTCTTTCGTTTGTATTTTTGTAACTAAAAGAGGCCTGATCTATATTTGCTGAATTGATGTAATTAAATACATCTAAAATTCATAAAACTACAACGCATTTGTTATTGATGACAATGTTCAGCAATACGCCATAAGTAGAAAGAATAATTAAGCGAATACAAGAATTGCACATTTTCATCACATAATCTCCCAATTTTCACTCTATAGTACATAACCTTAAAATTAACAAATGAAGCAGTTACAAAACAATATATCAAGTATCACGTTTTAGTGATACCAAAGGGAAATCTACAACCTATAGCATTTATATAATATGCAGTGACAAAATAAACAACAATCTCAGACAAATATTTCTTTTTTGTAATTGTCTTTATGTCATGTGCAACAAGTGTGCACACGTGGGGAAATCCTATTACCTATGATATTTTAATTAGGCTTTCAATCAAAACAAGCCACCGGCATTCGCATAATCTTTCCATACAAATCGTAAAATATTTCTTTTTCAATTAGAAATAATTATAATTAGGCACTTAATTGAATGGATTATGATACTACAGTACACTAATGGAAATTGATATAGCAGTAAAAGAATGGTTTTGAAACGGCAGATTAAGAATGGAAATTGATACCACAGTACAATTATGGAAATTGATATAGCAGTAAAAGAATGGAAATTGATACAGAAGTAAAATAATGGAAATTGATTTGCCTGTAAAAAATGGACATTGATATAGCAGTACAATAATCGAAATTGATATAGCAGTACAAGAATGGAATTAAAAGGCATATTAAGAATGGAAATTGAGACCACAGTACAATAATAGAAATAGATATAGCAGTAAAAGAATGGAAATTGATACGACAATACAAGAATAGAAATTTATAGCGCGGTACAAGAAAGGAAATTGATATAGCAGTGAAAGAATGAAAATTGATATAGCAGTAAAAATGGATATTGAAATGGCACATTAAGAATGGACAGTGATATGCCTGTTAAAAAAAAGAAATAGTTACGCCAGTAAAAGCATGGAAATTTATTCCCGGAAAAGAATGGAAATTGAAACGGCAGATTAAGAATGGACAGTGATATGCCTGTTTAAGAATGGAAACTGAAACACCAGTTAAAGAATGGAAATTTATATACGTGTAAAAGAATGAACATTGATATAGCAGTACAAAAATGGATTTGAAATGGCAAATTAAGAATGGAAATTGATACCACAGTACAAGAACGAAAATTGATACAGCAGAAAGAGAATGGAAAATGATAATGCAGTACAAGAATTAAAATGATATAGTAGGAAAAGAATGGAAATTAAAATGGCACATTAAGAATGGACACTGACATGCCTGTTAAAGAATGGAAATAGATAGCCCAGTAAAAGAATGGAAATTTATGCCTGTAAAATAATGAACATTGATATAGCAATATAAGAATGGATTTGAAATGGCAAATTAAGAATGACAATTGATACCACAGTAAAAGAATGGAAATTGATACAGCAGTTAGAGAATTGAAAATGATATTCAGTACAAGAATGGAAATTTATATAGCAGTGAAAGAATGGAAATTGAAACTGCAGTTAAAGAATGGAAATTGAAATGGCAGATTAAGAATGGATATTAATATGCCTGTAAAAGAAAGGAAATTGATACACCAGTAAAAGAATAGAAATTTATATGGTACTTAAAGGAAAGAAATTGACATAGCAGTAAGATAATTGAAATTGATATGGCAGTACAAGAATGGAAATTGATACGGCAGTTAAAGAATGGAAATTGATATGACAGTAAAGGAATAGAAATTGATACTATAATACAAGAATGGAAATTGATACGACCGTGAATGAAAATGGATAAACCAGCGCCCCCTAATTGAAATATTGGTAGCAGTGAAAAAGTAATAGTGTATCATTATTACTTAACAGTACAACATAGCTTCTGATTACTCTTTTAGCATTTTCTTTTTTTGTATGTATGATTTTATATTAAACAGATTTTTAGTGAAGACAAACAATACTTCTACTAATCATATTTATTTAGGTAATTATAAGATAATATATTGATACATATAGCAACAATAAAAAACTACTATAAGATAAAGTAAACAGCATTACAACATCTTGAAGGATTATCATGTGTTTCAAGAAATAAAACATTTGCTCAAAAATCTACTTCAAGCATCTGCTAGACTTTGTCATGGGTGAGTATGAATAAAGTACTCTAGATTTGCAAAACAAATTGAATCACAATACCAACAGATAAAAATATACTATAGCTTAAACTAAGCTTCTAAAAACTTGAAAATTAGAAGAGTTTAAAATATGTAAAGCAAAAATTGATCAATAAATAACAAAAGATCAAAATAAATGTTAATTTGATTTATTTATTCGGTTCAATTGGTCAACCAGTCATGGAACTACCATTATATTTGCTTGAGTGTTAGCAAGAGAGCTATACCACTACCATATTTAATGTCTTTGGTATTTCACCAAAGTCATGATATGGGATTAAATCTGGGGCCTTCCATAAATTAAATGAATTTATAACACGGGAAAACATATAAATGCTGCCAAAACTTATTTACAAAATGGATCATTGTTTCCTGTTAACATTTTGGCAGTGCAGAAGGATATAGAACAAAAAACAAAACAATCACAGATTAATAATAAATGTAAGATGTTAAGTATCAGTAGTACAATCAATAATGTCTATGAGCATACTATGAATAAATTTGTTTCCATTTATAATTTAAAACAAAAATGTAAATGGTAATGTAAAAAATCTAACAACAGAGGAACAAGTAGGCTAACAAATATTACAATTTCAGTTATTGTGATATGACATTTCTTTTGAACAAATTTAATAAAGCTTTGTAAGCCCATAATGAGAGCTATGTGACAGAATCCAGGATCTGTACAAGGTAAAACGACTAGCTGTGTTCACTGAAGAAAATATTTGAGAATCTGAAACAAGATGGCAGAAAATTAACTTTAAAAAGAAGTTGCAATTCAAAAGGGCCCTAACTGCTGCTCCTTCTGAGAGAAAAAGCAAATAAGATGTAAGTGTAATCTGTGCAATAAGCTTCTGTGAAAAGAAAGAACAGAGCATTATGTGTTCTGCCAGTTGTAGCAAGCTAGGAAATCCTGAAAAGACTCAATTAAAAAGGACCTCCAAGCTTAAAGACAGATGATATTACATAGCCATGCAACCCTTAAGACTAGATAGGACATGATAAATGCAAAATGATGAGTTAACATTAAATAATAAGACAAACCCTTTCAGATTAAATCACATCTTCTATTTGTCATTATTATATGTAATTACATTATTTCTGTGCATGGTATTTTATTCTTTTGTTATATATATGTAATATGATTATTAATATGCTTATTCTATTTAACATACATGTAGTACCTGTTTCTTGAAATCACAGATTTGGGTGACAAACAACAATCCACCAGTTATCTTAGTGCGACTGATGAAGGTGTAAGCATGTGAACCCCTACATGAATATGCAGTTGATTATCGTCAAATGCTAGTCATACCATTCACAGTTCCCGAAGATTTGCAAGTTAATTGGAAGCACAAATAATATATTATAGAACAAGTTAATGTAGTTGATAACTGTTGAACATTGCTTATGAGTTTGACATATTTATCAAATAGACTGTTTGTACACACATGGTATAACAGTAATTAAACATTTAGTGACTTTGTGAATGAAGACAAAGATGCAGCAAACAAAAACACATGTACAGATCATTTTTCCAGGCAGATTGTGGCTGTACTTTTGCAAACTTATTTTTTTAATGTTCAAATGAATGTTGGAGTCTTATCTGCAAACATTTTAGTGTGACTGAAATGCATGTTCCTTTTAAATTGTGTAAAATTAACATTGCTGTAAGCATATAACTTTTGGACTACTTAAAAAGATTTTGACAGTTTAGTGCATTGAATGCCTTGCAAATGAAGAGTAGGTGGATTGTTTTATAACCTGTAAAATGATTCAATACTATGCTTATTGGGTTATGTTACTTTACCTTAGCACATGTTAACAGTATTCTTGCTGACTGAGTGTATAAACTTGCTCTTTGTCTTAGCAGTAGACCATAGCTGGGATGGTGCTATTTCATGTCTCTATAGTTGGAAAGCTCGTGGTCATCCTTTTGATGGCATTTACATCAGAAACTAAAGTCACTTTTAATGGATGCATTAAGGATTCCCTTTAGGTCTAGTTTTATTGGAAACAGGTGATTTTTTTGTTAAAGGGCTTTACAGCAGTTGTCACATCTTTCACTTAGCCAATACAACCTGTAAAAAGAAATATGAACAGCATCAATGTTAAATTATAATCAGTTTAAGTTATATAAATGTCATTTGTACTTTATAAAAAATATTAAAGCATAAATCAGAAGGCAAAGATGACCTGAGTGATCAGATATTGAAGCAAAATTACCAAGGAATATCAGCAATGTTTAAACAGAATATAATCATTGTAATGCATGTACACAAGCAACATTTGAACAATCTGTTTCATTTCTTAATTCATGGCAATAAATGAAGTTGGACATGCACCTGGCAGCTATGTTTTTGTGTTTGTTCTTTTGTTTATAGATTAATATTATTTGAACAACCTTAATACAGGGCCACTTAAGGAACATGTATACTAACTAACTATACCTATTAAGGATCTAGCTCTTGTAATTTTTGCAAGAAGATTTTCTAAGTTTTCATGGCGGCCATGTTTTTTAGTAAATCAAATTTCTACTACTTTTGTTCTCACTGCCTGCTTATGCATCAGAGTAATGAATTTGGGCCAGCATTTTCGTTTAAATGTCATTTAAGAAAGATGATGCCGAAAGGTGATACAGCTCAGGTGAACTTAAAATTATATATCTGAACAACAAGCAAGTTTCAAACCCAGGCTTACATGTTAATATGTAGAATACTAAGCTAAACAGTTGACAAACTAACATAGATAGAAGTTATTAGTAAAATGTATGAATATTAAAGGCATAGTAATGGCCTACTTTAGAGACCACATTCATAACAAGATTACACTATGCTGCAAGATCAAAACTGCATGGATCATTAAGCATGTACTCTGTTGATAAAACACTGGGATATTATTGGGGGAAGGGGGAGTTCAACAAATATGCTTAATGCACTGCCATTGCTCAACATGCCTGTTATCACTACTCATGCCTTGATACCCCTGCAGCCAGAGACTGTTTCCAAACTGGTAGATCTACAACCACCTTAACAATTAAGATCCACTTAGTGATATTTTTGGTGTGCGATTTGCGATTTTAGCGTGTATTTTTCAAGAAAAACGCATCATTTTAATACATCTGCGCTTATAAAACGCAACAGATAAACTAGCAATCATAACGCCCGAAAAATTTCATATGGATGCATAATACATCTTCTTTAAGCAATTACTACGAGGTAAATATTGTCTGGAACACCGCTACGTCATGAGGACTTGTTCACGCGCACTTGTTTCCGGCCGGTAACTAGATCGATCTCCAGTCGTTTCCGTTTTCATTTTTGAGACGCTAATGTCATGCCACCTTAAAAGAAACTTTGTCTGTCGTCTGATCAGCAACTTGTCACCGTTTTTGGACAGGATTCGACCGGCAAAACTATCACAAACGAAAATAAGATATATTTTTTTTTGTACATTGAATGTACATTGTTGTTTGTTTTATGCGCACAAATAAAACTTTTGTCAAAGATTACTAAAAAATCACATTAATTTTGAAAAAAAACTCATTGTTTTCAAATATGTGCACATTTTCATCTCATACTTTTCAAATAAAAAAATATCGCTGCCCTCTCCGTTAAAAGGCCCTTTCCCCATGTAAAATAAGTCTAGTTTTCCCCACAAAAAAAAATCAAATTTACCCTCCACTAAATTTAAACAAATGAGTGAACTGGTCTATGATAATACAGTGGGGGCATTCAAGAACAAGATAAATAGAGAGATGGCCATAAAACAAACATACAACATGTATTATAGCAAATAAACAAGTTAAACATGCACATTTCCCCTACTTTTTAATAAAACGTCGCAAAAGTGTCCCCTTTTCAAAGGCCCCATACCATTTTTCAGAAACAAGAGGGCCATGATGACCCTTAATTGCTCACCTGATGACACAGGCTTTTAGTAGGCTCAAATCTGGCACTAAGTAATTGCGAGTTATTTACTTTAGAAATCTTTGTAGCAGCTTGGACCATTAGTGTGGCCCAGTTTGTTGAAGATATATAAATGTGGCCTCTGTGATCACTAGGTTTTCTAAAATTTGAGTTAATAACCTAGTTTTTGACCCCACGTGATACAGTTAGGAACTCACCCAAAATTTCTTGCCGGCAAACATTCTGGCCATGTTTAGTGAAGATTGGGCCATAAATGTGGTCTCTAATAAGTTCACAAGGGCTTTCCAAGATTTGAACTAGTGACCAACTTTTCGGCCCCATGTGGCCCAATGAGGAACTCAAATAAGATTTCATGCACACAAGTTGTGCTCAGGTGAGCTAAACTTTAGCTATGACAAAGTGTATTTTATATGTATTAAATTTACTCATAAAATATTTTTTAGGAGGAGAAACTTCATGGTTTACAATAAGCAAAAATAAACATTAGGTTGGATTATTCCATCATCAAAATCATGAATGTTAGCAAAACAGCTCTGAATTTAACAAAAAGGATACTTATCATTACATTGTGTATGATAATATAATCTAAAACATGTTCATACCTGAAAGATGTGTGTTACTTTTAGATCAAATATTCAATTTTGTCTACTACCTAAAATATTACAAATTAAGTGTAGTAGTTTTGTGGGTTTTTTTTACAATAAATTGTTACCTTAGCCGTTGTTGTTCTAAGTGTCCTCTATGAAGGTGACACAACCTGATAATAAATATAACATAATATTCACTTTTAGTAAACATCAAGCTATGAAATAACATTTACATTCTGAAGTTACAGAATTATTACAATAATTGCAAATTATTGCTTACATTTTAGTGCTATTTTAGTTAGCAAATTTTAGTTAACAAACACTAGCATTATACACAGAATATATTTATTATTTTAGGTTTATCTAAACTTAAAAGTATAAAATAGATTATAATGTAGATTACATGACAATGCAAATTTACACTTCAATAAATTCTTAGAAACAGGCAATTGTTCCATGTAGTTCCAGGAATAAGAAGGTATGTACATACTGTTGCATTGTCATGTTAGGATCAAGGCTACAAAAATGTGTTTCCTTTCAGCGTAAAATTTCAAGTCTGTCTATGGAAAGATTTCCGGTACATTTCTTTCAAACACCAATTGCACAGCATACTATAATGTGTAAGATTAAAAACATAAGCATGGCAACACAAACGTGAACTTTCTCAAAAAAATAACTTAACTATAGCTGAAATGCTTCAGAAAAATAAAATAACTACAGTACAATTTGGAAATCAGTATCAGACAGGTATATATCTGCTGTTGCAAGCAATCTATTCTTAACTATTCCAACAAAATATATATTGCCATGGACAGTAAACCATTCTGGGGGCAGTATCTCAACATGACATTTTTAATTCATTCCACTTTACCTAAGGGAAATAATGACATGTACTTAACTCACACAGACACTTATGTTTTTCCTTTAATAGATACAAAGTAAATAGAATACTTATGTTAATTATTATGTTAAGTTTTTTTTCCATCAATGCTATGCAGGTCAGGTACATTTCGATGTAAAGAGAATAATTAAGATGCTTGGTGTATATGGCAAGTTGTCATTATCTACCAGGCGTGTGCTTAGCTTTCAATGCACATGTCTATATGATTGGTGTAGGTAAGAAAGAATGTGGACAACAGTTTAATAAAATGTCAATCAATAGAGTGCCTTTATGTTCAAGGTATGAGAAAATCAGTCTCTTACCTACAGATGTGTCAATTTAACATCACTATGTAGTAAATTTCCTACTATCATCCTTTATCACTGTTCTGTTATCAAAACTTAGTATATAGCCCAAAATGTGATGTCAATATTTTAAGACAAGCAGAATTATTTGAGCTGCAGCTCTTGTACCCAACATATCCTTTGGGTGTATATATGTCTGTCGGTTTATAAAACAAAATTCAGAGTAAAAATACTAAATATGCACATGTTTTTACCTGACCACATAACATGCTGAATATATGAGAACAAAAAGGTTCATAAATCTAACACATAAGCAGCTTTGAATATATACTTTTATCTTTTGTAATTGTACGTAAACGTCTTTTGGAGTTATCGCGATATTCAATATTAGTCTGTAGATAATAAAGCTTGTCAATGATGAAGCAATAACAATTATAATAACCTCATAGTGCAGAGATAACATAAACATATTCCTAAAAAAACCCAAAATGGTAGGTTCTTCTATTTTTGTCAGCTACCTTTATTTATCTTTTTTTTAAAGATATAATAAAAAACATATAAAAATTTTGTCTTCGTATAAATAGCATGTATTTATTTTTATATCTTATAATTGATACTACATGACAATTCTTAAAGTAATTAAAAAGTAAAAAAACAAACATTTTTGTTACATCTCATAAGCATACGCCGTTCAAATCGGCATGATCAGCATCTGAAAATAGGGCATGTGTAAAACAGGCGCGTATCTGGGCCATTTTTGAAGTTACGCACAATTACAAGGGAAATAACCTTTGAAGTACTAATTTTGAATATATTCGGTTCTTTTCTAATGAATAACAGGTAAAATGCGGACATGCGAGGAACTTAACGAAAATATGAACGACTAAAATCCTGATGTGTATAATTTTAATCATTTTAAACCTTTTCAACTTGATTGGTGTGGTAATAAGATTTTATAACATAGAAACTACGGAAAGAAAATATATCATTCCTAACCCGGGTTAGGCATCGACTTTTTTAGTGTTTTTGGTACTTTTAGATTTTCGATTTTTTGAACGGAGTTTACGCACGTGCGTAAAGTGCGTAATGGCAGAAACGCGCCTGGTGTAAAATATTATTGACTCATATGTTGGTGTGGTAAAAATATTATTACAAGGCTTGAAACTGCAGTTGGAAGTTTTTCATATCTACAAAGCCAACATTCTATTAATTTGACAACTAATCAATGTGATGTGATGCATGCAACAGGTTGGTTAAATATGTGTATGGTATATAGCACTAATTCCCTCACCAGTTAAACGAAAGCTATAAATAGGCCTACTGGATGTTATGACAATATTGTAGTAAGAATTCCAGGCAAATATTTGTTCCAGGCAAATATTGGTTAACAATAACAATTTACAACACAGAGGAATCTACGTTGTACACTGTTAAAAAGCATTTCTTTTCACAACCATCAACTTGTCAGGCTAAGTGTTTTAAACTGTCAAAAAATGACGAAACTAAAATTGGCTCAGACTCCCGAGAAATATCGGTGTGTTGAGAAAAGGCTGCATCAAAAATCGAGTGTTTCATGGAAAATTATGAATGCATTTTGGTAAAAAATAGTTGCATTACAAAGCATATGAACATATACCTTCTGGGCATGAACATTTGGAGTACCATCAAATTTCTGCATGAGAAGAGGTGATTCATGTTGGCCAACCTTCTTTTCTCCAACTGCGAACAATGACCGACCATCATTAGGACTTGTAGATACTGAACCACTGAAAATATGCTGACAATGTGACAGTATCTTAAATACGGTGTTTTAAGCTTCAAAATATTAATCATGAACACTTTTTACACCAGTATGGAATGGTTGGAAATTTGGGCACGCGTAGTTAAAAATAGCAATCTGGCGCATGCGGCATTGCGCACATTAGACATAGAAATTTAAGCACGGTAGAAACATCAGACTGTGACACCGTCATTCAAACTGGGACAAGAATGCTTTAAAAGATATATAAAAGTTTGTGGTAATAATTTAAAAAGAAAGATATTAACTTGCATTTACCTTTATCAGTGCACTAAAACAGACTCTAATCTGAAAGTTTTACCGGTATATATCTACAAGCAGGACTATATTGTAACTTACTGTCTGATGACCAATTTTTTAACAAGTTACATGTTAATTTAAATATTTAAAATTCAATGTGTTATATTTCTATCATACTTGTGCATAATGTATTGTAAATGTGATAGAATCTAAATGTTCCAATATGTTCTAAGATATTTACAGATTTATCCATATTTGGATCTAATGAGACCACTTACTGAGGGTCTGCTTATGGTCAGTTTTGCTAAAATAACATACATGTACACAAGAAGAGCATTAATAAACTTTCAATGGCTTGGTGATGCACAGATGATAAGCTGAGATGACAACAATAGAAAGAATAGCAAACCTCCAGATATTGTTAAGTAGACTGATTCATGGTTTATGGTGTAGTGATATATAACATAGGAAGAATAGCAGACCACCAGATATTGTTAAGTAGACTGATTTATGGTTTATGGTGTAGTGATATATAACATAGGCAGAATATCAGACCTCCAGATATTGTTAAGTAGACTGATTCATGGTTTATGGTGTAGCATTCAGTGATACATACTTAAGTAATAATTTTTAATTTGTATTACTAGATCAGTGTATACTACAGAAGTCCTCAAACTTTCAACCCAACACATGCTGCTGAAACACAGTTGTGCCCCTTTCTCCAACACAGGTATATTACTGGAGAAAGAGAGGCTTATCTAAATAAAAAATTCTAACAATTTTATAATTTATTGGAATATTATGATGAAATAAAAAGTATTTGGTTTGTCATGACAAACTCTGTTAGTAAATACATTTACAATGTGTTTGTAAATTATGATTTCATTGACCTGAACATATTATAACATAATATTGCATAACTGTTCAAGTATTTAACACTTAAAAAACAACAACAGGATATCTTTACAAGTCAAATCTTTCATAAATTTAAAAAGCTAAAGCTAAACAAAATTAAATAACTAATAAAATGATACATGTTTTACTAATTTATATCAAGTAGTTTCAAAGTGTCTTGTGGCAATCTAGCATAGCTGGCCTAAGGGTGATGTTGGCAAAACTAGAATTCGAAAAAAAAAGTCTTATTTCTTGGGGTATTTTGATGTTAAGAAAAGTGTTAAATTTGTCATGACAACCCCCATTAGAAAATGCCTTTAAAGTATATAATAAGTTGAAACTGTAGGTTTTATTGACCTATGACACAGCATATAACAATTTATGAAAATTGTAATTATTCCAGTGTTTTACTCCAACTTGAAAAATAATATCACAAGATATGTACTTTTACATGTTTCATGTTTTAAAAGAAGAGTAGGACAAATAAAATTTTATCCTGCTTTCACGCGTAAATGTGCAGGATAAAGCCTTGCCTGAAAAACTAAGTGATATCCGGTCGCTAAAGCTCGCCAAGATATTCGCTTCTCGCTCACCAGATAAACTTTCTCATTGTCGGCACCAACCATGTATTCTCTATATGTATTGATGAAGATCCTGGGGAGTCAACTTCATCTATGACATTGGCGGAGTTGGCTGATCCATGTCAAGCTGTATCTGCAGGCATCAGATGGTAGGAGGCTCTTAGACCAAGGGCATCAGAGGCAGCTAGCCTGAAATGAAAAAAACAAAACAACATCATCAACACTCGACATGAGACTGGTGGGCAGTGAACAGATGTCAGGCTTATTTAATACAGACTACAAGAATCATCAAGAAGAGAGGGCAGTTTGCATCCAGCATAACATAACTGTTGCTATAGAGAAAAAAATGGGGAGTCTGCTGAAAATTGTCAATAAAATGCACAAACTTCAGCTCTGTTACACCAACCCAGAAGCTGTACAAGGAGGCCAGGTCTCCAAGACAAGGTCCAAAGCCAGCAGCAGTTAATGTGGGCTTGGTTGTTGGATAGTGTTCTGGCTCTACCTTTAAAATTTTCTACATTTAACTGACAGGTGTATAGATTTGTCTTTCTCTGTTTAAAACTTTATTAACATGGTCGGATGGTCAGAAAGTCTTGGCATGATTTGGTATTATAACGACTTTTGTAAATATGAGAATTTACATGATATTGTTACCTGCTTGCTACCATTGATACGCTGCTGCTGACGTGTAAAAGTATGCATCTTATTCAAAGTGTCCTCATGGCCATCCAGACTGCACAGTGAACACACACTACAATCAGCCACTGTCCAAATATGAACTGGCGAAGCAGATTTTCGATATGCTCTCTACACATGAAACGTATGTCAAATACTTTACCATAGATGGAGATGCAAGATCAGCTGCTGGTGTTGATGCTATAAAACTATGTGATCCATTGTGGAAAAATGAGAGACAGACAGACCCAACACATGAGGACCAAGCTCAGTTTAGAAGCTGCTACAATACCAACTTCGGCCAGTCAGTTTTTCCCTCCACAATACGTGACAGTGGAGTCATCAGCAAAAGGCATTCAGCCGGGTTGTAAAGGCCAGATGCTGTCTTATTATAAAGGAACTATGGTAAAGAACGCTGGAAACATTATATCAATAAAAAATATTACCTCTCATACTCAATGCAACAGTCAGCTGCTACTGTGGCGACTGCTTAGTGTCGACATCATTTGTATGTTTGCGACGGTGGCTCAACCAACTTGCGTTGAAATCGGTCCATGTTCTTTGCAACACACAGAGTCAGCAGCCTGCAGATTAATAAAATGACAATCGATTAGTAAAGGAAAATTCTAAAAATGAAGTTTAGCACTGCTGCCATGAAGACAATGAAGCTGGGGACAAGCACCCAGAAATGTGAGGCAGTGAATAGGTCACTAAGAGTATCTCTACAGAACAACAACAACTGCTTTAGAAATGTTCAAAGATGACTTTCATCTACAATTCACCAACTTAACAATGGCATTGTAAACAGTGCAGATTAAGAAGTGTCTTGACTTCGAATCATCCAACCACCCAGGAGAAGTTCTATGGACAATGCCAAAAAGTTAACTATGTTAGGTAATATGCCTTCTATGCAGAAGGGAAAACTTATTGCCAGTAATGTGCTCCATGAGCACTTAAAGTTTTAAGCCACCAATCCGAACCCAACTTCTGTCTATTTGAAGGAACAACTTGACTCGAAACCATCAACTTCACAGGACCACAGCTACTTACAGTGATTCTCTGTTCTGAAAACAACAAAAAATGTCTATCTTTATGTATGTAAGACATTCAATATAGTGCCTAAAAATTATGTTAATCATGTAATGTAAATGTAAAATGTAATAAAAAATTATTTAACTAGGAGCCTTTTCACCTCTTAAAAATGGGCAGGAAGGGTGGAAGGGGTACCAACATGGATGGGATACAAGACATTTGTTTAAGCCTTAGGCTGACGAATCTCTCCTATATATTTTCATAGGCGGAGAAAATCCCCACCTCCCATTATTTCCTGATGGCAGAAAACCTCTTTAAGCAAAGACTTTGACAAATGTTCTAAATCGGTCGGACACATGTGTCACCACAAAATTTGATTTCCAGAGATACATTCTGAAATGTATCTAAACAAAATGTATGCTTAATGGGTTTATTATGCTCTGAAACTTAAAAAGTCAAAGACATAAACCTTGACAACTTTATTGTTGCAGGATCAAATTCTTCCCAAAATAGTATGCTCAATTAGGCTCAATTAGGCAAACACACTTTTATTTGAGTTGGACCACATAATGCAAATTGGTTACATTTCTTGGCTCTGTTTTCTCCATCGACTGCATTTGCATATTTGGCAAGAAAATAATAAAAGAAAAAACAAAGCACCATTTTTCAACAAACAACCAATGGAGTATCATCGGATTTTATGCTTAACAAATAGACATTAATACTGAGGTAAGATTTCTTTTGGATATTCAATTAGATTTTGTACAAAATACGGTAATCAATAAGTGAAAGTTTGCATGTTGTTATCAATGATAGTTAATATGAACCGCATAACAAGCGTCCTTTGATAAGAAAGCCCAGTTCATTATGTCATAAGTCACGTGAAAGTCATGTGCTCAAAATGAAAGACTATATCGAGGAACACTGGTATTTTAAGATGTATGCATTAATTACGATGATTGTGCAATTCTGACTGAAACATGTACAGCTGTCTTTCAGAGTACCTGAATAAAGTTAGGCATTGCAGGTTCAAAATGGTATCTTGGTCATCTTCTCTCATTATGTTATTATTTATATTTTCAGGCACTAAAGAAGTACAAGTCATACTCCCCATCTCAGATGTGGGCAGCCATGAACCTAATTATAGACTATGGGGATGCAAATCAAGTCCGAGAGTTTGGCCTTCCTGGATCGTCGGTGAGTCACAAGTTAAGTAGGATGGTTGACCCAGAGGCAATGAGATCAGGACCAGCCAAAACAAAAGTGGGAAACTATCTCGAGTACTCGAGAGCCCTCAGCTGAAACTTCAGAACAAGTTTCCAAACCAAAAACTAAGAAACTGTTGATCCTTTAGTGCCAGTTGAAAGAGACATTTAGGAGGATGAAGAGAATTAAACTGAATTTTGTTTTGTTTGTGGGTCATTTACACTTTAGGCTGTATGCTTGATTACGTCTCTGGTGTTTGTTAAATGAGTTGCATGCAATACATGTCACTTGGTCCATTTGGCCTTAAGTACTGCTGTGAAAGTAACATTTCAGAAGGGGAAATATAGTAAAGTGTCCACATTGTGAAACTGCGTTCTTGATATGATTTTATATGAATGAATGCTGAACATTTATTTGTAAAATATAAATACATAGCCTATATGAAGCATGCTGTTTTTCTTTTGTTTTCCAACATTTATATATTGCTATACCATAAGCGAAACAAGTAAAGTAAGACTAAACGTACACCGCGTCACTTCTTCCCAAGTGTTAAATTATTAGAAACGAGAACAGCCAATCAAAGGTGTCATTTCTACTGTCTGTCAAAATGTAATGGCGGTTCACCGCTATTTGTAAATAATCGGTATCATGAACAAAAACGTTAAATACAAGCATTAAAAAGTGATACCACTTGATAAATAAGGGCTTAGTTTCAAATTTTATACAGTTCACTTCACAAGAAAATATATAAATGACTTAAGGGCGTCGAAACCAGTGCCACTAGGATATAATCAGACAGGGGTACAGGAATAGTTGTACCATTACGATCTCGTACCGGGAATACTCGTACCATTTTGGGAAAAGTCATACCACATATGATTTGTATAGGGAATGGGCTAATGGGTTAATTAGAGGTGATAATTAGGCTTAGTAGTGGAGGTATTTACAATGGCCTATTCATTAGATAATTGCATGACAAACATTTATCCCTCATGCATTTCTTTGAAATATTTGATAATTAACATCTGATTAGATAGTTGTCACGTCTCACTCGAAATTCATCAGAATATTTTATTTGTTATTTTTCTTTGTGAAAGATATAAGAACGAATTGTAAATCACATCTGCTTAGTTTAAAACAAAATAAAAAAATGAAAAAATATAGCATTGAATGAATAAATGATTAAATTTATTAAGTTTTTTGATATAATTACATGGCAAAATCGTCATTAACAATGTTTTTATATTTACAGCTTGAAGAAAACAGAAGAAAAACGTTTATGAAAAACATTTTAAAATACATTATACTACACAGTGCCAATAAAAGACACAGTTCACAACCCCTTTTTTATTCACTAAATGTATAAATAAAGGCTTAATCTTACTGAATAAAGATAAAAGAAAGACTTTACATGAAGTATTCACTTATGATTTTGCACTTAACTTTGAGGGCGTAAAATCGCCAAAGCATGAGCCTGACGCACAACGCCAAAGATCGCCAAAGTATTAGCCTGACGCACAACGCCAAAGATCGCCAAAGTATTAGCCTGACGCACAACGCCAAAAATCGCCAAACCATGAGTGAAAGGGTTAAAAATAAAATGATCCGAAGTCTATTTGTTCATTCATACACCATTCATACCAAAATTAACTATGAAGATATTAATAAAAAGTTTCATGAAAATTTACTGCGAGTTTCAACTAATTGCATTGGCAACAGAGAAACTCGTCCCCCCTTCTAACTACAGAGCTTTTGTGACAGTAGGACAGATGGCACCAGTGTTCACACTTATCACAGTTTCCCCAGTTGACCAGTTCGATGTAAGGCTTATCTTGTATCTGGGGAGGATCTCTCTGTGAACACACACAACAGACCACGTTATCATCATCGTAACATTCGATCGGCGATTCAATGTTGGTCTGTTCTTGTCTGCTTGTTGATGGTTTGGGAGTTACATCTTTTCTACATTTCTTTCCTTTGTGAGAAGCATATTGTTCAATCTCTGCCAGGAAGGTTTCATCAGTGATATTGCGGCCACCTGGTGTTGGTTTTCGGGAATGACGAAGAGACGGAGTGAATTCGACTTGTGGCATTGTTAGTCCTTCAAATTTAGCCCGTAGAAACTCGTCAACTGCATTTTTCCCAGACTTTATTGCCTTAACTGCATCTGCAGGTTTGCTTGTTAAGAAAGCGGCTGATGGAAACAGCTTGTTCTGGCTAACGGCTTCTGGTGATGTAGGAAAGATGCCAGTCTTCCTGAATGCTGAAATCAGGTTAATTGGAGTAAGTGCTCTTAAGTAGGCCTTGCAGCCAAGTTCAGCCATCTCATAGCGAGTGACGACTTTGCCCATGTGTTGTTGCATATATGCTGCACATTCTTGGTAGTAAAACTTCTTGAAAGGTCCAAAGATGGTTGCGTCCAGTGGCTGTAGCACGTGACTCGTGTGAGCTGGCAGCACAAACAAAATTATGTTTTGTATAAGGGCCCAGTCAATCAATTGTTTAGATGTGTGTGAAGTATGGCCATCAAATACAACTAATATTTTCTGACCATCACACAAGTGACCACGAACGTACGGCAAAAAATGGCTTTGGAGATAATCCTTGAAAACGTCTCCATTGGACCACCCAGAATCGCTTACAACACCCTTTGCTCCGGGAGACGCACTAACCATGAGGTCTGAATTCCATCGTTTTCCTTTAAATACAAAATACGGGGGAATAAATTGCCCAGAAGCATTTCCTGCTGCAATGATTGTAGTTGTTGTACCTCTTGGTGAAGTGATTGAATGAGCTTTTTGTCCTACTGGGGCGATTATGTTTGCTGGCCTGTGCTCTGGCTGAATACCAGTTTCGTCGATATTATAGATAAGGTGAGGTTTATCTTTCAGATCATTGTCTTGTATTACCTTTTCAAGGTTTTGAAAGTAAGATGACACCACAACAGGAGTGGTGGATTTAGCTCTGTTCGCATCAAGTGCACTAGGTCTTATTGGTCTAATTCTGTTCTCCCACCTTTGAAGAAAACCATAAAGCCAGCAGTTGCTTAATATTTTTGAGGTAGGACGTTTTCCAAGATTGAAGGCCAACTCTCCGGCTAAGTTTTGTAACTGGGAGTTTGTTACTCCATAACCTAGTTCAGCAAGCACCTCTACGTGCTCTACGATGCCCTTCTCTTCCTCCTTTGTAAACAACACATCCCCACCGTTGGAAAATTTCTTTGGATTTATTTTTCACTTCACCCTATCCCTCAATGTTTGCACGGGGACTTGAAATTGTTTCGCGGCTAATTTTACCGATTTTCCTTAATCACGTACAGATTCATAAGCTTTATAAAACGCTTCAGGGGTATAATTTCGATACCGTTTTTTTGTTTTTGTGTGTTGTTTCTGAAATGAAATTATTTCTTTTTGGTATTGACACATAAAAACGACATCTTGCCAATTAAGCACACATAACGTCAATTAAAAAAAACGGCACACACACACGTGTGCATATTTCATGCTAACAAAAAGGGAACTTATGAGAATAAATACGGTATAAATGTCGATCCGCAGCATAAATGTCTAGAAAACGTTGATCGACCTTGACATTAAAGATGGCGGAATCAGTTAAAAAGTTGTCATCATTAAAATGCTTACAAATTTAATGCACAACAGTTAAAATATGCATAGAGAAACGTAAAACGATATGCCTTTTTTATCTGTTAAGTGTTGTTTTTTTCAGTTGTTACCTGTTTTTTACGCATCTTGACTGGCTTGGAACAAGAATGTAAATTTCTGACAGAACTTGCATCGAATTCGCACACGTGCAGTAGATTGCTAGGCGATTATTTGGAATATTGGCAGGGGCACGAATCAATAGGAAGGCACAAATCAATAGGAAAGAAGGCTAAGTGCAGATAAAATCCTTTAAGTTGTTACATATAATTTCCATACTAAACATTTACGCATATATCTTATATGTAGTACGACTTTTCCCAATTCGGTAAGAAATTGTAACGGTACGAGATTGTAGTGGTACGACTATTCCCGGAGCCATCAGACAGCACTAATTAATATAAAGCCTCTACCAATTCTAGATCTCTTGTTTAAATTACTTGTAAGGGCTTGTTCTGCCAACTTATCCAGTACTTGGAATACCTAAGGTTAAACATACTTATAGAAATAAAAAAGAATTCATGTGAAGGAGGTAAAACAAATAAAACTAAGACTTACTAAAGTTGATGTTAGAATTAAATCTGTTCCATATTCACTTCACCGCGACAGCTTTTTTGGATTAGAATTAAATTTATACATATAAAAGAGTTGACATCTGCTTCAACTTCTATTTTTGATTGTGGTACAACTGATAACTTGTTGATTTAATGGCAAAATATAGCGAAATAAATGGATTTTGCAGATATTTTTTAAATTATGCTAAACGGAAATCGCTACTTCCACACCGTTTAAGTCGGGTCGTAAAGTACACACCAGACAAGTCGGGTCAATGGGCGGAGTAAAGGCTGAGATAGGCGGGATTAATGATACTATTCAATTTTGAATTGCATACTGAGTAGTCTCATCCTCGGATACCCAGGGGTGACTCCTCTCGCTACATCGACGATCCCCTGGGTATCCAACGTTGAAGTAGTCTTAGACATAACGATTTTAAATAATTACAATGTGATAAATCACTTTATTTAAATTTGGATGATAAAAGTTTAAGTGTCGTTTTTTTTTATAGACAACAATGAAAACATACTATAAATAATTACAATGTGATAAATCCCTTTATTTAAATTTGGATGAAAAAAGTTGAATTATCGTGTTTTTTTATAGACAACAATGAAAACATACTATAAATATGGATAATAATAGTATAAATTAAATCAATTTTTTTCATGAATATAATTTAATACGGGTGGGTCATTAACCACACATAAACACACGCACACACACAAACACACACATACACCACAGTTCCGTAGCCAGACTTAAAAAAACACCGAGGCAGAACGGTCTATGGGGGTCCGGGGACATCCCCCAAGAATTTTTTTTTTTTTTTTTGATTGAAGCGATTTCCTGCATTCTTTGGTAGATGTTTTGTGTACATTGAGGCAAATAATGAAATAAGAAAGAAATTATTTTTAGAGCTATAGAAATTGTTTTATGCCCCCCAAAACACCGAGGCAGTGCATACCTCCGTGTGCCTCCGTGTGCCTCCTTGTAGCTAAGGCACCGCACACAAACGCGCGCGCGCACGCACGCACACACGCACAAAATGTATACACAAAACACGATTTAACAAGTTAATAGACTCGCTGAGCTCACGTCAACTAATGATGAAATGTTTCAACGAACACAGCACTAGACAAGTCGCTCAAAGGTCCGATCGAGTTTCTTATAAGAAGATTATAACGTCCACAGGACAAGTCCGGTCGCTAGAATGGCATAGTATAGTATAGTATAATTGCTATACACACCAGACAAGTCAGGTCGTTGGAAGGTCGCCCTCCCCTCTTATAGTAATATAATTACGTGCACACCGGACAAGTCAGGTCGCTGGATGTTCGCTCTAGCCTCTAATAGTAATATAATTACGTGCACACCAGACAAGTCAGGTAGCTGGAAGGTCGCTCTAGCCTCTAATAGTAATATAATTACGTGCACACCAGACAAGTCAGGTAGCTGGAAGGTCGCTCTAGACTCTAATAGTAATATAATTACGTGCACACCAGACAAGTCAGGTAGCTGGAAGGTCGCTCTAGACTCTAATAGTAATATAATTACGTGCACACCAGACAAGTCAGGTAGCTGGAAGGTCGCTTTAGCCTCTAATAGTAATATAATTACGTGCACACCATACAAGTCAGGTAGCTGGATGTTTGCTCTAGACTCTAATAGTAATATAATTACGTGCACACCATACAAGTCAGGTAGCTGGATGTTTGCTCTATACTCTAATAGTAATATAATTACGTGCACACCAGACAAGTCAGGTAGCTTGATGTTTGCTCTATACTCTAATAGTAATATAATTACGTGCACACCAGGCAAGTCAGGTAGCTTGATGTTTGCTCTAGACTCTAATAGTGATATAATTACGTGCACACCAGACAAGTCAGGTAGCTGGATGTTTGCTCTATACTCTAATAGTGGTATAATTACGTGCACACCAGACAAGTCAGGTAGCTGGATGTTTGCTCTAGACTCTAATAGTAATATAATTACGTGCACACCAGACAAGTCAGGTAGCTGGATGTTTGCTCTAGACTCTAATAGTAATATAATTACGTGCACACCAGACAAGTCAGGTAGCTTGATGTTTGCTCTAGACTCTAATAGTGATATAATTACGTGCACACCAGACAAGTCAGGTAGCTGGATGTTTGCTCTATACTCTAATAGTAATATAATTACGTGCACACCAGACAAGTCAGGTAGCTTGATGTTTGCTCTTTACTCTAATAGTAATATAATTACGTGCACACCATACAAGTCAGGTAGCTGGATGTTTTGCTCTAGACTCTAATAGTAATATAATTACGTGCACACCAGACAAGTCAGGTAGCTGGATGTTTGCTCTAGACTCTAATAGTAATATAATTACGTGCACACCATACAAGTCAGGTAGCTGGATGTTTTGCTCTAGACTTTAATAGTAATATAATTACGTGCACACCAGACAAGTCAGGTAGCTTGATGTTTGCTCTAGACTCTAATAGTAATATAATTACGTGTACACCAGACAAGTCAGGTAGCTGGATGTTTGCTCTAGACTCTAATAGTGATATAATTACGTGCACACCATACAAGTCAGGTAGCTGGATGTTTGCTCTATACTCTAATAGTAATATAATTACGTGCACACCAGACAAGTCAGGTGGCTGGAAGGTCGCTCTAGCCTCTAATAGTGATATAATTACGTGCACACCAGACAAGTCAGGTAGCTTGATTTTTGCTCTAGACTCTAATAGTGATATAATTACGTGCACACCAGACAAGTCAGGTGGCTGGATGTTTGCTCTAGACTCTAATAGTAATATAATTATGTGCACACCAGACAAGTCAGGTAGCTGGATGTTTTGCTCTAGACTTTAATAGAAATATAATTACGTGCACACCAGACAAGTCAGGTAGCTGGAAGGTCGCTCTAGCCTCTAATAGTGATAAAATTACGTGCACACCATACAAGTCAGGTAGCTGGATGTTTTGCTCTAGACTCTAATAGTAATATAATTATGTGCACACCAGACAAGTCAGGTAGCTTGATGTTTGCTCTAGACTCTAATAGTGATATAATTACGTGCACACCAGACAAGTCAGGTAGCTGGAAGGTCGCTCTAGACTCTAATAGTAATATAATTACGTGCACACCAGACAAGTCAGGTAGCTGGAAGGTCGCTCTAGACTCTAATAGTAATATAATTACGTGCACACCAGACAAGTCAGGTAGCTGGATGTTTGCTCTAGACTCTAATAGTAATATAATTACGTGCACACCATACAAGTCAGGTAGCTGGATGTTTGCTCTATACTCTAATAGTAATATAATTACGTGCACACCAGACAAGTCAGGTAGCTTGATGTTTGCTCTAGACTCTAATAGTAATATAATTACGTGCACACCATACAAGTCAGGTAGCTGGATGTTTGCTCTATACTCTAATAGTAATATAATTACGTGCACACCAGACAAGTCAGGTAGCTGGATGTTTGCTCTAGACTCTAATAGTAATATAATTATGTGCACACCAGACAAGTCAGGTAGCTGGATGTTTGCTCTATACTCTAATAGTAATATAATTATGTGCACACCAGACAAGTCAGGTAGCTGGAAGGTCGCTCTAGCCTCTAATAGTAATATAATTACGTGCACACCAGACAAGTCAGGTAGCTGGATGTTTTGCTCTAGCCTCTAATAGTAATATAATTACGTGCACACCAGACAAGTCAGGTAGCTGGAAGGTCGCTCTAGCCTCTAATAGTAATATAATTACGTGCACACCAGACAAGTCAGGTAGCTTGAAGGTCGCTCTAGCCTCTAATAGTGATATTATTACGTGCACACCAGACAAGTCAGGTCGCTGAAAGGTCGCTCTAGCCTCTAATAGTGATATAATTACGTGCACACCATACAAGTCAGGTAGCTGGATGTTTTGCTCTATCCTCTAATAGTAATATAATTACGTGCACACCAGACAAGTCAGGTAGCTTGAAGGTCGCTCTAGCCTCTAATAGTGATATTATTACGTGCACACCATACAAGTCAGGTAGCTGGATGTTTTGCTCTATCCTCTAATAGTAATATAATTACGTGCACACCAGACAAGTCAGGTAGCTTGAAGGGTCGCTCTAGCCTCTAATAGTGATATTATTACGTGCACACCAGACAAGTCAGGTCGCTGGAAGGTCGCTCTAGCCTCTAATAGTGATATAATTACGTGCACACCATACAAGTCAGGTAGCTGGATGTTTGCTCTATCCTCTAATAGTAATATAATTACGTGCACACCAGACAAGTCAGGTAGCTTGAAGGTCGCTCTAGCCTCTAATAGTAATATAATTACGTGCACACCAGACAAGTCAGGTAGCTTGAAGGTCGCTCTAGCCTCTAATAGTGATATTATTACGTGCACACCAGACAAGTCAGGTCGCTGGAAGGTTCGCTCTAGACTCTAATAGTAATATAATTATGTGCACACCAGACAAGTCAGGTAGCTGGATGTTTTGCTCTAGACTCTAATAGTAATATAATTATGTGCACACCAGACAAGTCAGGTAGCTGGATGTTTTGCTCTAGACTTAATAGAAATATAATTACGTGCACACCAGACAAGTCAGGTAGCTGGAAGGTCGCTCTAGCCTCTAATAGTGATATAATTACGTGCACACCAGACAAGTCAGGTAGCTGGATGTTTTGCTCTAGACTCTAATAGTAATATAATTATGTGCACACCAGACAAGTCAGGTAGCTGGATGTTTTGCTCTAGACTCTAATAGTAATATAATTATGTGCACACCAGACAAGTCAGGTAGCTGGATGTTTTGCTCTAGACTCTAATAGTAATATAATTACGTGCACACCAGACAAGTCAGGTAGCTGGAAGGTCGCTCTAGCCTCTAATAGTAATATAATTATGTGCACACCAGACAAGTCAGGTAGCTGGATGTTTGCTCTAGACTCTAATAGTAATATAATTACGTGCACACCAGACAAGTCAGGTAGCTGGATGTTTTGCTCTAGACTCTAATAGTGATATAATTATGTGCACACCAGACAAGTCAGGTAGCTGGAAGGTCGCTCTAGCCTCTAATAGTGATATAATTACGTGCACACCAGACAAGTCAGGTAGCTGGATGTTTGCTCTAGACTCTAATAGTAATATAATTACGTGCACACCAGACAAGTCAGGTAGCTGGATGTTTTGCTCTAGACTCTAATAGTAATATAATTACGTGCACACCAGACAAGTCAGGTAGCTGGATGTTTGCTCTAGACTCTAATAGTAATATAATTACGTGCACACCAGACAAGTCAGGTAGCTGGAAGGTCGCTCTAGCCTCTAATAGTGATATAATTATGTGCACACCAGACAAGTCAGGTAGCTGGAAGGTCGCTCTAGCCTCTAATAGTGATATAATTACGTGCACACCAGACAAGTCAGGTAGCTGGAAGGTCGCTCTAGGCTTTAATAGTAATATAATTACGTGCACACCAGACAAGTCAGGTAGCTGGATGTTTGCTCTAGACTCTAATAGTAATATAATTACGTGCACACCAGACAGTCAGGTAGCTGGATGTTTTGCTCTAGACTCTAATAGTAATATAATTACGTGCACACCAGACAAGTCAGGTAGCTGGATGTTTGCTCTAGACTCTAATAGTAATATAATTACGTGCACACCAGACAAGTCAGGTAGCTGGAAGGTCGCTCTAGCCTCTAATAGTGATATAATTATGTGCCACACCAGACAAGTCAGGTAGCTGGAAGGTCGCTCTAGCCTCTAATAGTGATATAATTACGTGCACACCAGACAAGTCAGGTAGCTGGAAGGTCGCTCTAGGCTTTAATAGTAATATAATTACGTGCACACCAGACAAGTCAGGTAGCTGGATGTTTTGCTCTAGACTCTAATAGTAATATAATTACGTGCACACCAACAAGTCAGGTAGCTGGATGTTTTGCTCTAGACTCTAATAGTAATATAATTACGTGCACACCAGACAAGTCAGGTCGCTGGAAGGTCGCTCTAGCCTCTAATAGTGATATAATTACGTGCACACCAGACAAGTCAGGTAGCTGGATGTTTTGCTCTATACTCTAATAGTAATATAATTACGTGCACACCAGACAAGTCAGGTCGCTCTAGCCTCTAATAGTGATATAATTACGTGCACACCATACAAGTCAGGTAGCTGGATGTTTTGCTCTAGACTCTAATAGTAATATAATTATGTGCACACCAGACAAGTCAGGTAGCTGGATGTTTGCTCTAGACTCTAATAGTAATATAAGTACGTGCACACCAGACAAGTCAGGTCGCTCTAGCCTCTAATAGTGATATAATTACGTGCACACCATACAAGTCAGGTAGCTGGATGTTTTGCTCTATACTCTAATAGTAATATAATTACGTGCACACCAGACAAGTCAGGTAGCTGGATGTTTGCTCTAGACTCTAATAGTAATATAATTATGTGCACACCAGACAAGTCAGGTAGCTGGATGTTTGCTCTAGCCTCTAATAGTAATATAATTACGTGCACACCAGACAAGTCAGGTAGCTGGATGTTTGCTCTAGCCTCTAATAGTAATATAATTACGTGCACACCAGACAAGTCAGGTAGCTGGATGTTTTGCTCTATCCTCTAATAACAATATTATTACGTGCACACCAGACAAGTCAGGTAGCTGGAAGGTCGCTCTAGCCTCTAATAGTGATATTTAGTGGCAAAATAGACGCCGTACGGTGCACGTTGATGATTTATGACCATAGCATTACCATGCATTCAGGAATTTCATTGAATCGCATACATTACTTATTTATATTATAAATATAATCACAAAAACACCCGCAACTTATAATATCAAAAATTCATGCAACGATTACTTATTCAATACTAGAAGTCGGTAGAAAGTAACCTATTTTGAAATCATAAAACTTTTACTGCCGAAATTAAATAAATGTGCACATATACAATGTATGTAATTTACCCCGGCACTGAATGTTGGTTAGTAATATATTTTGAGACTTAAAGACTCTTTAATCCTCAACATTGGAGAAGCCTATTATGTGTTGGGCATAAGTGCAGATGGTTTTAGTATATAAATTATTATATTTTGTGCAGGTTTTGGCCACATTTTGGGTTCAAATTGTTTAAAATGCATATCGCGATCGAGGCGATAAAAGGAGTTTTCCCACAATCGATCAGCAGCAGGCTTTGGTGTTCCATGTGACAAGTTATATAAAAATCGTTAAATGCATATACAAGTAATGTTCAAGACACGGTCCATCTATCTGCCAAAGACCTTGTCCTTTGAGGTAGGGGCCTCAATATTGCAACGCAACACATCGCCTCATCATGGTAAACATATATGGCAAGTTATTCTAAAATCTGACCTGAATGACCCACGCATCCATATTTTTGTTTAAAATTAGCTGTTGTATTATGAGGCTGACAAACCCAACTTTATATGTGCAATACGACATCTCCTAATAATTTGTCTAATAACTTCTTATTTATTAACATTTCAAGGACTTATACCAGGTGATCCTCATAAATATTTGAGAAGAAATACAACACAGGTTAATTATTTTATTGCCAATCCAGAAAAAATCGTAACAAATGCAACAACATGAAATTATTTTACATGAAAAATGGTAGGTAACATCTAGACACTTTTTAAGAAGAGTCAATATTATTTCACGTTTTCATCACAACTCATGTATAAATACAAAAATACATATGCTGGTTACACAATTATCATAAACAAGAGGGCCCTGAAGGCCTGTATCGCTCACCTGATCCAATTAAGTGTGAAATAAGTCTTTTCAGGGAGAGGGCAATTGTGACAGGGGGTTAGATCCTTCCTAGTGACCAAGTTTTTTTAAATATCACGGATGTTTTTTTTAATATCACGAATGACCCAGTTGCAAACCTTACCTTGCTGTAATAAGTACATTCTGACCAGGTTTTACATAGATAAAGAAGAAAATATGGCCTCAATAGTGTTTTAACAATGTTTTCTATGATTTGACTTCGTGACCTAGTTTTTGAAATGAGTTTACTTAGTTTCAAACTTGACATAGACTTCATAAACACAAAAAATCTTACCTAGTTTCATAGTGATCAAACAAAGAATGTAACCTCTTCAGTGTTAACAAAGTTTTTCTATGATCTGACCTAGTGGTTTGG
>CM017555.1:54819036-54923967 GCA_007844125.1 Sinonovacula constricta
AAAACTTCTTGAAAGGTCCAAAGATGGTTGCGTCCAGTGGCTGTAGCACGTGACTCGTGGTGAGCTGGCAGCACAAACAAAATTATGTTTTGTATAAGGGCCCAGTCAATCAATTGTTTAGATGTGTGTGAAGTATGGCCATCAAATACAACTAATATTTTCTGACCATCACACAAGTGACCACGAACGTACGGCAAAAAATGGCTTTGGAGATAATCCTTGAAAAACGTCTCCATTGGACCACCCAGAATCGCTTACAACACCCTTTGCTCCGGGAGACGCACTAACCATGAGGTCTGAATTCCATCGTTTTCCTTTAAATACAAAATACGGGGGAATAAATTGCCCAGAAGCATTTCCTGCTGCAATGATTGTAGTTGTTGTACCTCTTGGTGAAGTGATTGAATGAGCTTTTTGTCCTACTGGGGCGATTATGTTTGCTGGCCTGTGCTCTGGCTGAATACCAGTTTCGTCGATATTATAGATAAGGTGAGGTTTATCTTTCAGATCATTGTCTTGTATTACCTTTCAAGGTTTTGAAAGTAAGATGACACCACAACAGGAGTGGTGGATTTAGCTCTGTTCGCATCAAGTGCACTAGGTCTTATTGGTCTAATTCTGTTCTCCCACCTTTGAAGAAAACCATAAAGCCAGCAGTTGCTTAATATTTTTGAGGTAGGACGTTTTCCAAGATTGAAGGCCAACTCTCCGGCTAAGTTTTGTAACTGGGAGTTTGTTACTCCATAACCTAGTTCAGCAAGCACCTCTACGTGCTCTACGATGCCCTTCTCTTCCTCCTTTGTAAACAACACATCCCCACCGTTGGAAAATTTCTTTGGATTTATTTTTCACTTCACCCTATCCCTCAATGTTTGCACGGGGACTTGAAATTGTTTCGCGGCTAATTTTACCGATTTTCCTTAATCACGTACAGATTCATAAGCTTTATAAAACGCTTCAGGGGTATAATTTCGATACCGTTTTTTTGTTTTTGTGTGTTGTTTCTGAAATGAAATTATTTCTTTTTGGTATTGACACATAAAAACGACATCTTGCCAATTAAGCACACATAACGTCAATTAAAAAAAACGGCACACACACACGTGTGCATATTTCATGCTAACAAAAAGGGAACTTATGAGAATAAATACGGTATAAATGTCGATCCGCAGCATAAATGTCTAGAAAACGTTGATCGACCTTGACATTAAAGATGGCGGAATCAGTTAAAAAGTTGTCATCATTAAAATGCTTACAAATTTAATGCACAACAGTTAAAATATGCATAGAGAAACGTAAAACGATATGCCTTTTTTATCTGTTAAGTGTTGTTTTTTTCAGTTGTTACCTGTTTTTTACGCATCTTGACTGGCTTGGAACAAGAATGTAAATTTCTGACAGAACTTGCATCGAATTCGCACACGTGCAGTAGATTGCTAGGCGATTATTTGGAATATTGGCAGGGGCACGAATCAATAGGAAGGCACAAATCAATAGGAAAGAAGGCTAAGTGCAGATAAAATCCTTTAAGTTGTTACATATAATTTCCATACTAAACATTTACGCATATATCTTATATGTAGTACGACTTTTCCCAATTCGGTAAGAAATTGTAACGGTACGAGATTGTAGTGGTACGACTATTCCCGGAGCCATCAGACAGCACTAATTAATATAAAGCCTCTACCAATTCTAGATCTCTTGTTTAAATTACTTGTAAGGGCTTGTTCTGCCAACTTATCCAGTACTTGGAATACCTAAGGTTAAACATACTTATAGAAATAAAAAAGAATTCATGTGAAGGAGGTAAAACAAATAAAACTAAGACTTACTAAAGTTGATGTTAGAATTAAATCTGTTCCATATTCACTTCACCGCGACAGCTTTTTTGGATTAGAATTAAATTTATACATATAAAAGAGTTGACATCTGCTTCAACTTCTATTTTTGATTGTGGTACAACTGATAACTTGTTGATTTAATGGCAAAATATAGCGAAATAAATGGATTTTGCAGATATTTTTTAAATTATGCTAAACGGAAATCGCTACTTCCACACCGTTTAAGTCGGGTCGTAAAGTACACACCAGACAAGTCGGGTCAATGGGCGGAGTAAAGGCTGAGATAGGCGGGATTAATGATACTATTCAATTTTGAATTGCATACTGAGTAGTCTCATCCTCGGATACCCAGGGGTGACTCCTCTCGCTACATCGACGATCCCCTGGGTATCCAACGTTGAAGTAGTCTTAGACATAACGATTTTAAATAATTACAATGTGATAAATCACTTTATTTAAATTTGGATGATAAAAGTTTAAGTGTCGTTTTTTTTTATAGACAACAATGAAAACATACTATAAATAATTACAATGTGATAAATCCCTTTATTTAAATTTGGATGAAAAAAGTTGAATTATCGTGTTTTTTTATAGACAACAATGAAAACATACTATAAATATGGATAATAATAGTATAAATTAAATCAATTTTTTTCATGAATATAATTTAATACGGGTGGGTCATTAACCACACATAAACACACGCACACACACAAACACACACATACACCACAGTTCCGTAGCCAGACTTAAAAAAACACCGAGGCAGAACGGTCTATGGGGGTCCGGGGACATCCCCCAAGAATTTTTTTTTTTTTTTTTGATTGAAGCGATTTCCTGCATTCTTTGGTAGATGTTTTGTGTACATTGAGGCAAATAATGAAATAAGAAAGAAATTATTTTTAGAGCTATAGAAATTGTTTTATGCCCCCCAAAACACCGAGGCAGTGCATACCTCCGTGTGCCTCCGTGTGCCTCCTTGTAGCTAAGGCACCGCACACAAACGCGCGCGCGCACGCACGCACACACGCACAAAATGTATACACAAAACACGATTTAACAAGTTAATAGACTCGCTGAGCTCACGTCAACTAATGATGAAATGTTTCAACGAACACAGCACTAGACAAGTCGCTCAAAGGTCCGATCGAGTTTCTTATAAGAAGATTATAACGTCCACAGGACAAGTCCGGTCGCTAGAATGGCATAGTATAGTATAGTATAATTGCTATACACACCAGACAAGTCAGGTCGTTGGAAGGTCGCCCTCCCCTCTTATAGTAATATAATTACGTGCACACCGGACAAGTCAGGTCGCTGGATGTTCGCTCTAGCCTCTAATAGTAATATAATTACGTGCACACCAGACAAGTCAGGTAGCTGGAAGGTCGCTCTAGCCTCTAATAGTAATATAATTACGTGCACACCAGACAAGTCAGGTAGCTGGAAGGTCGCTCTAGACTCTAATAGTAATATAATTACGTGCACACCAGACAAGTCAGGTAGCTGGAAGGTCGCTCTAGACTCTAATAGTAATATAATTACGTGCACACCAGACAAGTCAGGTAGCTGGAAGGTCGCTTTAGCCTCTAATAGTAATATAATTACGTGCACACCATACAAGTCAGGTAGCTGGATGTTTGCTCTAGACTCTAATAGTAATATAATTACGTGCACACCATACAAGTCAGGTAGCTGGATGTTTGCTCTATACTCTAATAGTAATATAATTACGTGCACACCAGACAAGTCAGGTAGCTTGATGTTTGCTCTATACTCTAATAGTAATATAATTACGTGCACACCAGGCAAGTCAGGTAGCTTGATGTTTGCTCTAGACTCTAATAGTGATATAATTACGTGCACACCAGACAAGTCAGGTAGCTGGATGTTTGCTCTATACTCTAATAGTGGTATAATTACGTGCACACCAGACAAGTCAGGTAGCTGGATGTTTGCTCTAGACTCTAATAGTAATATAATTACGTGCACACCAGACAAGTCAGGTAGCTGGATGTTTGCTCTAGACTCTAATAGTAATATAATTACGTGCACACCAGACAAGTCAGGTAGCTTGATGTTTGCTCTAGACTCTAATAGTGATATAATTACGTGCACACCAGACAAGTCAGGTAGCTGGATGTTTGCTCTATACTCTAATAGTAATATAATTACGTGCACACCAGACAAGTCAGGTAGCTTGATGTTTGCTCTTTACTCTAATAGTAATATAATTACGTGCACACCATACAAGTCAGGTAGCTGGATGTTTTGCTCTAGACTCTAATAGTAATATAATTACGTGCACACCAGACAAGTCAGGTAGCTGGATGTTTGCTCTAGACTCTAATAGTAATATAATTACGTGCACACCATACAAGTCAGGTAGCTGGATGTTTTGCTCTAGACTTTAATAGTAATATAATTACGTGCACACCAGACAAGTCAGGTAGCTTGATGTTTGCTCTAGACTCTAATAGTAATATAATTACGTGTACACCAGACAAGTCAGGTAGCTGGATGTTTGCTCTAGACTCTAATAGTGATATAATTACGTGCACACCATACAAGTCAGGTAGCTGGATGTTTGCTCTATACTCTAATAGTAATATAATTACGTGCACACCAGACAAGTCAGGTGGCTGGAAGGTCGCTCTAGCCTCTAATAGTGATATAATTACGTGCACACCAGACAAGTCAGGTAGCTTGATTTTTGCTCTAGACTCTAATAGTGATATAATTACGTGCACACCAGACAAGTCAGGTGGCTGGATGTTTGCTCTAGACTCTAATAGTAATATAATTATGTGCACACCAGACAAGTCAGGTAGCTGGATGTTTTGCTCTAGACTTTAATAGAAATATAATTACGTGCACACCAGACAAGTCAGGTAGCTGGAAGGTCGCTCTAGCCTCTAATAGTGATAAAATTACGTGCACACCATACAAGTCAGGTAGCTGGATGTTTTGCTCTAGACTCTAATAGTAATATAATTATGTGCACACCAGACAAGTCAGGTAGCTTGATGTTTGCTCTAGACTCTAATAGTGATATAATTACGTGCACACCAGACAAGTCAGGTAGCTGGAAGGTCGCTCTAGACTCTAATAGTAATATAATTACGTGCACACCAGACAAGTCAGGTAGCTGGAAGGTCGCTCTAGACTCTAATAGTAATATAATTACGTGCACACCAGACAAGTCAGGTAGCTGGATGTTTGCTCTAGACTCTAATAGTAATATAATTACGTGCACACCATACAAGTCAGGTAGCTGGATGTTTGCTCTATACTCTAATAGTAATATAATTACGTGCACACCAGACAAGTCAGGTAGCTTGATGTTTGCTCTAGACTCTAATAGTAATATAATTACGTGCACACCATACAAGTCAGGTAGCTGGATGTTTGCTCTATACTCTAATAGTAATATAATTACGTGCACACCAGACAAGTCAGGTAGCTGGATGTTTGCTCTAGACTCTAATAGTAATATAATTATGTGCACACCAGACAAGTCAGGTAGCTGGATGTTTGCTCTATACTCTAATAGTAATATAATTATGTGCACACCAGACAAGTCAGGTAGCTGGAAGGTCGCTCTAGCCTCTAATAGTAATATAATTACGTGCACACCAGACAAGTCAGGTAGCTGGATGTTTTGCTCTAGCCTCTAATAGTAATATAATTACGTGCACACCAGACAAGTCAGGTAGCTGGAAGGTCGCTCTAGCCTCTAATAGTAATATAATTACGTGCACACCAGACAAGTCAGGTAGCTTGAAGGTCGCTCTAGCCTCTAATAGTGATATTATTACGTGCACACCAGACAAGTCAGGTCGCTGAAAGGTCGCTCTAGCCTCTAATAGTGATATAATTACGTGCACACCATACAAGTCAGGTAGCTGGATGTTTTGCTCTATCCTCTAATAGTAATATAATTACGTGCACACCAGACAAGTCAGGTAGCTTGAAGGTCGCTCTAGCCTCTAATAGTGATATTATTACGTGCACACCATACAAGTCAGGTAGCTGGATGTTTTGCTCTATCCTCTAATAGTAATATAATTACGTGCACACCAGACAAGTCAGGTAGCTTGAAGGTCGCTCTAGCCTCTAATAGTGATATTATTACGTGCACACCAGACAAGTCAGGTCGCTGGAAGGTCGCTCTAGCCTCTAATAGTGATATAATTACGTGCACACCATACAAGTCAGGTAGCTGGATGTTTTGCTCTATCCTCTAATAGTAATATAATTACGTGCACACCAGACAAGTCAGGTAGCTTGAAGGTCGCTCTAGCCTCTAATAGTAATATAATTACGTGCACACCAGACAAGTCAGGTAGCTTGAAGGTCGCTCTAGCCTCTAATAGTGATATTATTACGTGCACACCAGACAAGTCAGGTCGCTGGAAGGTCGCTCTAGACTCTAATAGTAATATAATTATGTGCACACCAGACAAGTCAGGTAGCTGGATGTTTTGCTCTAGACTCTAATAGTAATATAATTATGTGCACACCAGACAAGTCAGGTAGCTGGATGTTTTGCTCTAGACTTTAATAGAAATATAATTACGTGCACACCAGACAAGTCAGGTAGCTGGAAGGTCGCTCTAGCCTCTAATAGTGATATAATTACGTGCACACCAGACAAGTCAGGTAGCTGGATGTTTTGCTCTAGACTCTAATAGTAATATAATTATGTGCACACCAGACAAGTCAGGTAGCTGGATGTTTTGCTCTAGACTCTAATAGTAATATAATTATGTGCACACCAGACAAGTCAGGTAGCTGGATGTTTTGCTCTAGACTCTAATAGTAATATAATTACGTGCACACCAGACAAGTCAGGTAGCTGGAAGGTCGCTCTAGCCTCTAATAGTAATATAATTATGTGCACACCAGACAAGTCAGGTAGCTGGATGTTTGCTCTAGACTCTAATAGTAATATAATTACGTGCACACCAGACAAGTCAGGTAGCTGGATGTTTTGCTCTAGACTCTAATAGTGATATAATTATGTGCACACCAGACAAGTCAGGTAGCTGGAAGGTCGCTCTAGCCTCTAATAGTGATATAATTACGTGCACACCAGACAAGTCAGGTAGCTGGATGTTTGCTCTAGACTCTAATAGTAATATAATTACGTGCACACCAGACAAGTCAGGTAGCTGGATGTTTTGCTCTAGACTCTAATAGTAATATAATTACGTGCACACCAGACAAGTCAGGTAGCTGGATGTTTGCTCTAGACTCTAATAGTAATATAATTACGTGCACACCAGACAAGTCAGGTAGCTGGAAGGTCGCTCTAGCCTCTAATAGTGATATAATTATGTGCACACCAGACAAGTCAGGTAGCTGGAAGGTCGCTCTAGCCTCTAATAGTGATATAATTACGTGCACACCAGACAAGTCAGGTAGCTGGAAGGTCGCTCTAGGCTTTAATAGTAATATAATTACGTGCACACCAGACAAGTCAGGTAGCTGGATGTTTGCTCTAGACTCTAATAGTAATATAATTACGTGCACACCAGACAAGTCAGGTAGCTGGATGTTTTGCTCTAGACTCTAATAGTAATATAATTACGTGCACACCAGACAAGTCAGGTAGCTGGATGTTTGCTCTAGACTCTAATAGTAATATAATTACGTGCACACCAGACAAGTCAGGTAGCTGGAAGGTCGCTCTAGCCTCTAATAGTGATATAATTATGTGCACACCAGACAAGTCAGGTAGCTGGAAGGTCGCTCTAGCCTCTAATAGTGATATAATTACGTGCACACCAGACAAGTCAGGTAGCTGGAAGGTCGCTCTAGGCTTTAATAGTAATATAATTACGTGCACACCAGACAAGTCAGGTAGCTGGATGTTTGCTCTAGACTCTAATAGTAATATAATTACGTGCACACCAGACAAGTCAGGTAGCTGGATGTTTTGCTCTAGACTCTAATAGTAATATAATTACGTGCACACCAGACAAGTCAGGTCGCTGGAAGGTCGCTCTAGCCTCTAATAGTGATATAATTACGTGCACACCAGACAAGTCAGGTAGCTGGATGTTTTGCTCTATACTCTAATAGTAATATAATTACGTGCACACCAGACAAGTCAGGTCGCTCTAGCCTCTAATAGTGATATAATTACGTGCACACCATACAAGTCAGGTAGCTGGATGTTTTGCTCTAGACTCTAATAGTAATATAATTATGTGCACACCAGACAAGTCAGGTAGCTGGATGTTTGCTCTAGACTCTAATAGTAATATAATTACGTGCACACCAGACAAGTCAGGTCGCTCTAGCCTCTAATAGTGATATAATTACGTGCACACCATACAAGTCAGGTAGCTGGATGTTTTGCTCTATACTCTAATAGTAATATAATTACGTGCACACCAGACAAGTCAGGTAGCTGGATGTTTGCTCTAGACTCTAATAGTAATATAATTATGTGCACACCAGACAAGTCAGGTAGCTGGATGTTTGCTCTAGACTCTAATAGTAATATAATTACGTGCACACCAGACAAGTCAGGTAGCTGGATGTTTGCTCTAGCCTCTAATAGTAATATAATTACGTGCACACCAGACAAGTCAGGTAGCTGGATGTTTTGCTCTATCCTCTAATAACAATATTATTACGTGCACACCAGACAAGTCAGGTAGCTGGAAGGTCGCTCTAGCCTCTAATAGTGATATTTAGTGGCAAAATAGACGCCGTACGGTGCACGTTGATGATTTATGACCATAGCATTACCATGCATTCAGGAATTTCATTGAATCGCATACATTACTTATTTATATTATAAATATAATCACAAAACACCCGCAACTTATAATATCAAAAATTCATGCAACGATTACTTATTCAATACTAGAAGTCGGTAGAAAGTAACCTATTTTGAAATCATAAAACTTTTACTGCCGAAATTAAATAAATGTGCACATATACAATGTATGTAATTTACCCGGCACTGAATGTTGGTTAGTAATATATTTTGAGACTTAAAGACTCTTTAATCCTCAACATTGGAGAAGCCTATTATGTGTTGGGCATAAGTGCAGATGGTTTTAGTATATAAATTATTATATTTTGTGCAGGTTTTGGCCACATTTTGGGTTCAAATTGTTTAAAATGCATATCGCGATCGAGGCGATAAAAGGAGTTTTCCCACATCGATCAGCAGCAGGCTTTGGTGTTCCATGTGACAAGTTATATAAAAATCGTTAAATGCATATACAAGTAATGTTCAAGACACGGTCCATCTATCTGCCAAAGACCTTGTCCTTTGAGGTAGGGGCCTCAATATTGCACGCAACACATCGCCTCATCATGGTAAACATATATGGCAAGTTATTCTAAAATCTGACCTGAATGACCCACGCATCCATATTTTTGTTTAAATTAGCTGTTGTATTATGAGGCTGACAAACCCAACTTTATATGTGCAATACGACATCTCCTAATAATTTGTCTAATAACTTCTTATTTATTAACATTTTCAAGGACTTATACCAGGTGATCCTCATAAATATTTGAGAAGAAATACAACACAGGTTAATTATTTTATTGCCAATCCAGAAAAAAATCGTAACAAATGCAACAACATGAAATTATTTTACATGAAAAATGGTAGGTAACATCTAGACACTTTTTAAGAAGAGTCAATATTATTTCACGTTTTCATCACAACTCATGTATAAATACAAAAATACATATGCTGGTTACACAATTATCATAAACAAGAGGGCCCTGAAGGCCTGTATCGCTCACCTGATCCAATTAAGTGTGAAATAAGTCTTTTCAGGGAGAGGGCAATTGTGACAGGGGGTTAGATCCTTCCTAGTGACCAAGTTTTTTTAAATATCACGGATGTTTTTTTTAATATCACGAATGACCCAGTTGCAAACCTTACCTTGCTGTAATAAGTACATTCTGACCAGGTTTTACATAGATAAAGAAGAAAATATGGCCTCAATAGTGTTTTAACAATGTTTTCTATGATTTGACTTCGTGACCTAGTTTTTGAAATGAGTTTACTTAGTTTCAAACTTGACATAGACTTCATAAACACAAAAAATCTTACCTAGTTTCATAGTGATCAAACAAAGAATGTAACCTCTTCAGTGTTAACAAAGTTTTTCTATGATCTGACCTAGTGGTTTGGTCTTTGACCTCTGATTACCCAGTTTCAAACTCAACCTAAAGATCATCAAAAATAATATTCTAATACAGTTCCATGAACATATGGTCATAAAAGTTAACAGTCAAATTGTTGACGACGGACAATGATGGACAACAGACACAGGGCGATCACAATAGCTCACCTTTCTTGCAATTCGTGCTTAGGTGAGCTAAAAAATAATGAAAAAGTTCTTATACTTTAAATAGGAGTAACTGATATGGTTATCACAATAAACCATATTTCATTCACCAAAATCACATTTAAGTATGTGTTTTGTCTAATTGAAATGAGTGATGTAAGCCTATTAAGCTTAACAAGTTTCGAGCTATTGGGGCCAGCACTTACATTATATTAACTTTCAAACACTTTTCAAACATTTGGCTTTTAATTTTTTTTGCAATAGTTTCAAGTTATTAGAATGAAAAAAGGTGCTTCAAAAAATTGCAGAAAAAGTCTCGATTTAATGAGAAATCTTCAGGAAATAACAGTAACTTATGCCGGTGTTAAATTGTTTTCTTATAATTTTTCTCACATGTATTACTGAATATCAAAACATTGAATGGTAAAAAAATTAAGTTCATAGAAATCAATCCAACAATTAAAGATGTTAAACAATAACAAATTGAGACATGTTTACATTATTTTTCTATTTGCACATAATTAAACAAAGGTAATGGTAATATTATTAATATATTACTTAATACAAACATAAGTTTATCATTTTTTAAATGATTTGTTTTCTGAATCAGCATGAAATGCAATGGCGAACATGTAATTCATCCTTTAAACTTGTAAAGTATGAACAATTTATAATAAGTATATATTATGTTGTTATAAAAAAAGTAACTATAAAAAATGCACAATACTTCCAATTTTCTAAATTTGTTTAAGGGAAAACACTTTCCTTAGGCAAACAAAAAAATCACTACTAACGAATTTCTATCAAAAATTGTGAAATGCAATAATCTTAAAGCATGCAGAGTAATTCTTATACATTGAGACAACCTTTGATGTGCATCATTTCAGTACCAGCCTTTTGCTGATTAAATGCCAAACATATCTTTTGTATCCATCTCTGTTGCTTGACATATCTCTTGGCATTTCTCATATGGTGCACCATCATGTATTGAGGCTATCAGTATCAGCAGTTCCTTTGAAAGCACATATAGGATGTAATGAGGGGCTAACCTGCAAACATAATTAAATATATAATTAAATATGGCACAAATTCAAAGACAAAATATCCACTAATTTATAGACAACTTTTAGTAATGGAGTTTATCATACAAATGAAGGCATAGAACCCCAATCAATGTTAAGGAAATTCAACCAGTAACACTCCAATATATTTCACACTTCTTTGAAAAATCTCACAGGAGTTGTAAGTTCAGTCATGCAAAATATTACAAATGATTGTGTTGATATCTTGCAAGAAATTTATATTCCCTCACTAGTGTCTGTGTGACCCCTCTTGCAGGTTATTTCATGCTAGGCAGCTTACAAATCAGACAGACAGGGTGATAACGATGAAGCACCTTGAAATTTGTGGGACTCTAAGATACTTACAGTTTGTTTTCAATCAACAGGTTCCAAAAGACACTGTTAGGTGGAACATTTCTAATCATCATAGATTGTAGAGATGTTGCAGGGTTCCTGATATAAGAATAGAAAAATAAAATGTCACTGCATTTATGAACAGCCAAAGAGGTTTTCACTTACACATCTAAAATTTTACATAACATTTAACATAAATAAAAAGTAAATTTTAATTGAAAATTAGTTGCATTACACATTTTTAACCCTTTACTCCATGGGATATGTCTCATATCCCATGGGCGACCAGTGTAGATCCATATCAGCCTGTACACCAGTGCAGTCTTATCAGGATCTACAGTGTTCCCTTTTAGATTCATTAGCTTATTTCGGACCATTAAGTGAACAGTGTAGATCCAGATCAGCGGCTGGCTGATCTGGATCTACACTGGTCGCCCATGTGATAAAAGGGGTATCCATGGAGTAAAGGGTAAAACTGTACAGAAATGAAACTGAAAGTCTCTTCATATTGTTTAAAATTATATTATATTTATTTAAGTGTGATGGAGAATAATATTATAATTTGACGAACAGCTAAAACATGTCCATAGTAGACAAACAAAGCAGTTGCAGATGTTAACCTGGGATTGACTATAAACCAACTGACCTACACAGGTGGGCAGCGGTTGCAGTACAAACTTACTTTTGATCTGGAACTGAGTACAAGAGATCTGTCATGGTATCTGTGAGAAGTTCCACTGTCTGCAAAACATGAAGGAGCCAAATTATCAATCATTAAATAAATATAACAATTGTTTAGATTTTTTAACGAATAGAACAATTCTCTTTGGCCAAGTTCTTTCCCAAACCAAATGAAAGGTTACTTGCAACTTTCAATTAATGAGGTGAGTTGGAGGGAGATATATGTCAAAGATCTGAAAAGCCGTAAATGTATTTTGCACATGAGCAAAAGACAAGATTTATACATTGAAATGTGCACATGTAGACATGTAATTAAGGACTGAATCAATATTTGATCATGTTCATCAGGGTATGGAAAACATTTTGGTTGTTGAAAGTGTGTTAAACAAGCCAAACATTTTTCATATCCCGATGATAGCAATAAGTTATCGATTCAATTCTTATATTTATACTCCTAAATATTCTCATTTCCTACCAAAATATTGAGGACAATTTTTGATATCATGGCCTTTTGAATGGCTGTTGGAACAGCCACATTAACAACAAAGCGAATGACAGCACACATTTTTCGCAGCAACTCGTGGTAAAACGTGTGTGCTTGTCGACGCCACAAGACAAAATATTGTGCACAGTCCAATAGTTAGTGCACAACTTTTGTTGTTGCCACACCTCTGACCAAATGTTTTCCAATGTAAAACTGAAACAGTCTGAAGAAAGACTTTTATGGCAGCGAAGTGCAAGATGAGTGTAAATATTAAACGAGATGAAAGTCATTGAACTATTTTAATAAGAACATTGTATACTTTTCACTTACAGTCTGTGAGAAGTAGTCACTACCAAATCCAAACTTCTTCTTCTGCTCTTTAATTGTCAGAAATGGTTTGGCCAGGAACTGGTGGTGACGCTGATGTTCAATCACATCACTAAAAAAATACATGAGATTTTATGTTCAAAGGAATTAATATTATATTTTCATCATTCACATGAAACTTGATAATTTTGTTCCCAATAACTAAATGCTCGCAAACAGACAGGCCATTTTAAGAAAGTTACCACTTTTAGATATAGTTTGAATGTCTAGGGATTTTTTTTTTCTATTACAGAAAAAAAATAAACATTTGAAAAGAACTAACATAGATTTGCTTATTTTGATAAATCACAGTCACTGTTGGGCTTTTTCTGCTGCCAAACACTTGAGTTTGAATATATTTTTATAATTGAAACATAACTGCAAAAAATTACATTAAAGTAAAAAAAAATCCAAAAACTACTTCTTTTACTGCCTTTCTTAATTGTGCATTAAAAACGTAATCTATCAAAGGATATTATGTGATAAACTTGCAAATATCCACACACAGATATTTCTTTGTCCATACCTAAATTCATGTTAAATTAAAAATCTTATGTTTTTTTAAAGTTTGAGAGCTATTTTATTAAAGTTAAGTCCTACCATCTGGAGTCCATACACATTAAAACTTCCCTGAATTGTTTCACAGCTGCTGGATACTGAAAAAAGTAAATAGTTAGCAGCAACTTTTCTTTCAAAATTCCAATCTTAACAGAAATGTTCATTACAAAAAAAACTTCATTCTTGATAATATTTTACTGATTTAAATATTTAATGTTGTCAACTGACCTTGAGATTTATATATTTATTATTTCTAATTGTATTATTGAAAAGTTAAATTTTTAAGGATACAAAAGGAAAGAAGCAAATTTGTTGAACATATCCCCGCCTGATAAAGCCAAAGTCCATAGAATTGAAATCAAGTGTTTGTGGAATATTTCTATAGAAACATGCAACATGACTGCATGAAGACAGACTACTATGAACATTGGAAATGACGAAGTTTCAAGATAATCTGACCAATCAATACAAAGATATGGTTCTGTACAGAAAAAAATGTGACAAACAGACAGACAGGCAGACAGACGGATGTAAGAACAAACTCAAACTCATCCTATATTTCATCAAGGGAAACATTTTTACGAAGTTCAATGAAGATTGGAACAAAAAATATAGCCTCTTGAATGTTCACAAGGTTTTTCAAAGACTTCACCAAATAACTTACTTTTTGACCTCATGTGAACTAATTTTCTAATGTGAACAAAATTCTGACCAAGTTTCATAAATATTAAACTAGTTTTCTTAAGTTTCTATATACAATAATTATGTAAGAAAAGCACTAAATCCCCTTAAGGGCCTCATTTCTGTAAAAATCCAGTTTCTAAACTGTCTGTTATTTTAGAATACAAAATTGATTATTTGTGCCAAACAAAAGCAAATTCTGACAACCTTTTCAGGAGGGGTAATTCTTTTTTCTTCATCTTACAGTCATACAGAACTCAGTTGTATTAAGTTAAATTAATCAGCACTAGAAGTATGGATAACTTACCACTTCAAGGGCTGTCTTGCCAATAATTCCTAAAATAAAGTTCAGTGACAATTAACAAACTATCACCTGCAATGGGATGAGTCAATGCAATGAGTTGTAGACTGGAAAGCAATTTTAAAAGTTAATTTATTTTCACAGCTGTAAAGTGATTAAAGAAATGAGTTTTATTGAATTGAAATTGATCAGTTTTCCCCACTGCTCTGGAGCCTGGTCATTAAGCTTTCTTAAAATATTTGAATTAGGACAGAAATGGCTCGAAATTAAAAAAAAAAAGTATTAAAATATAGTTAAAAACATAAGTAAATATTGCAGACTGTTAAAATTATGAAGTTGTCTTCCTATATTATGACCTCAAATTCCAGACTTTGTATGTTAAGTGGTACATTTTTATTCATACTTCTGCTATCTTTAAACTTTTCTCTAGGTCCATTGTCATCAGAACCCATATCTTCAATAACTTTATCTGGTACACTCCTATCCTCTGTGTCTGTGTCCTAAAAATAACAAAATTTAGAGTACCCTGTTTCAAAAATTCATTTATTTATAAATAAATATATGTCTTATTCATAGTGTTTATCTTTTTCTTGCAGTTTTCCTGTTTTGACTCAGGAGTATCTCATAAAAGCATACAACACACATTTGACGTATGCTAAATCAAAGCTGTTAAAAGTTCAGTAAGGCAAGTCATGAACATGCCTATGATTGCTTGCATTCATTTTTTGGTATCACTATTATAAAATGAAAAAAATTAAAATGAAACATACCATACAATATGGACATAAAAAAGAATCTTCCTCCTCCTCCTCTTTTTTACCAACACAGGGTGGGTGGAACCAGTTGTTACAGCCATCACAACACCAGTACTTACTGAAAGCAAGAATCTTCTCTTTACTATCATCAAGAAGAATGAATATGACTTTAACTTTACTTAAAAGTTTCAGGACTAAATTTATATACCTATGTCACTGTCAATGAACACGAAATGGTGCTGTATAATTCTCGGTATATTTTTTAATCTGGTAAAATCTGATCATAATTAACAATGTTTAAAATCTGATCATAATTAACAATGTTATGTAAATAGACAAACAGATAATGAGGCTTATAATAACTCTTTCATTAGGTGCATAAAGAAGGAAATTCTTTACCATCCGTCATCTGGTTTATTACAAATACAGTGTAATTCCTGGTTCTGCTTCTTACACATCCAATACCAAAATGATGACCTTTTCCTCTGCAAAGATTGAAAATTATCATAATGTTGAATTTTATTTATAATGAAATACTATAAATGTTTCTATTACCTCTCAGCTATTTCTGACAAACTGACAAATACAGTTTCTATACAAGGAAACATATTATACCAATATATGTACAAATATGTAATCAAATTGACAGTAATGGGCGGTCAAAGCTTGCTGGGTCCAATTTTGACTAGTTAATATTGTAAAAGTGTTCATAACAAAGCAATGACTTCATCAACTTTAATATGTGGTTTTCAAAGGAATGTTCCTGTGATTTTTTTTTAATCTGAATTTTTTTTATCAGGTTTCAGACTTACCTTGGGCCTTCGTTCTCGACAAGGATACCTGCGTGTCTTGAGCTGTGAAAAAAACAACATTTGTTGTAAATATAAACATGAAGTCTTAGTATTTATTAGAAATTGTTTTCAAGTTCTAGTTCAGGTTACACAGTAAAAAATACATCAAGACTTTTATATATGGTAAAAGTACTTCACAAGATAAGAATCCATCTCCTGATTGTGACATCATGACTTCTTATCCTGCCTTCAATAGTATTAACATAATATTTCACACTGGTTTTATATAATGTGGTCATATTTCAATTTTTTAATAATACCTTCTGATCTACTTTTTCAAATGATACATCCGGCTGTGAAATACAGGTTTCTTCATCGCAGGTAACATCCGGCTGTGAAGTACCGGTTTCTTCATCGCAGGTAACATCCGGCTGTGAAGTACCGGTTTCTTCATCGCAGGTAACATCCGGCTGTGAAGTACCGGTTTCTTCATCGCAGGTAACATCCGGCTGTGAAGTACAGGTTTCTTCATCGCAGGTAACATCCGGCTGTAAAGTACAGGTGTCTTGATCACAGGTAACATCCGGCTGTAAAGTACAAGTGTCTTGATCACAGGTAACATCCGGCTGTGAAGAACAGGTGTCTTGATCACAGGTAACATCCGGCTGTAAAGTACAGGTTTCTTCATCACAGGTAACATCCGGCTGTGAAGTACAGGTGTCTTGATCACAGGTAACATCCGGCTGTAAAGTACAGGTGTCTTGATCACAGGTAACATCCGGCTGTGAAGTACAGGTGTCTTGATCACAGGTAACATCCGGCTGTAAAGTACAGGTGTCTTGATCACAGGTAACATCCGGCTGTGAAGTACAGGTGTCTTGATCACAGGTTACATCCGGCTGTGAAGTACAGGTTTCTTCATCACTGGGAGATGTTACCTTGATGTTACAGCTCTCTGCAACACAGATAACATCAGGTTGTAAACTACGGGTATCTTCAACACATGATGTAGCAATTTTTAATTGTAACAGGAACATTTTTGACTAAAGGATAAATATTGCAGAAACAAACATATCAAATAAAGACTAGTATAATTCTATTGAAGCATACAAATAACACCTGTATAACCAACTTGGTTGCATTACCTGCATTATGGAGCAGATGGGCAGCTATGGTCTTTCGCACACCTAGCAGTTCGTCTTTCTTCATACTGAACTGCAAACTCTGTCCATTAAGGAAGCGTTCTGCCAGCTAAAATATATATCAACAACTGCTTATCTAATGGAAATTGTCATGAGCTTTTTGTTTTGTTGTTTGTATTGTACCACTATATTCCTTCTGCCAAATGGCAAAACCATGACTGCATTTAAACACATGCTGTGCAAATATTTATCTGATACAATCAATACCATCACTGTAACTTCAATTTCATTTGCTGTGTTGGTTCGAATGGACAGTTTAAAAGGGATTTACTATTCATACAGTTCTGCAATAGGGATTAAGAAGAAAGTAATTAAGAAATAAATGCAAACACGCTGGTAAGAAAAACTTTGGAAAAAAAAAATGGAGATGAACTAACCATCAACACATACACTCCACATGACAGCCCATCAGCTTGTTTTGCATGAGGGGGTGACTCAATAGTCCAATTGCCAGCCAATGCCTCTTCAACCACAACTGCATTTCGTGCATGTAGAAATGCACTGAAAGTAGAAACGTACAGATCAATTAAATAATGAATACCTAACGGCTAATTTAACAAATGGTTGCTGTTCCTTGACGATAATTGCTATAACCTAATTATGTCTAAGACATTATCAACATAGTTCTGACACAGATATCGTGTTACAATCTTCAATACCCAGTAACATGAAATATGTGAAATAGCTCTTTCAATACATCAGTGGGTAGAAACTTTGAATCAAGTGGAGGCGGTTGTGAGTTTGATCTCACCTGGGACATACAAGTAACTGAAAAGATGGCTACAAGTGTTTGCTAATAAGTAAGACAGCACTGGCTACTCTTTAAGATGGGTCTCAACAATTTACTTTAATTACATTGAAACAAGTCATAAATGAAATGCATTTTCATATTTTTTAAATGCGCAAGTGTCTAAGCCTTTTATTGACAATTATTGACATGTAGCAATCTTGAATTATAAACCTGTAATGGTTTTTAACATTTTCTTATCAATTTAATATTTGAGTAACCATTTGGAATTTGATGAGCATGGTGTAAAAATATATGTTTCAATGTATTTCTTTACTTTAAAAGTTGTGAATCAGGTTCTGTGATAAATTTTTAGAACTTTTTTTTCTTCTAAAAATGTTAAACTATGTTGTTCGAAGTAAAATTTACAAGGAGAACATTTGATGTCTATAATTATATTGACATATACGAATTAACAAAAAAAGACAAGATATAAGGTTATCAAATACGAATTGCTGATTTGTACCATTTTAATCATCAAAACCCTACAAAGCGATTCACACCCTTTAAGAAGACTTCTGTATAAAGAAACATTTTTGGCAATTCTATGGCCAATGCATAACATAATAAAACAACAACAAGTAACAAACATAATGAAACAACAAGTAACAATGTAATAGATAACAACAATATGATGTCTAAAAGGAGCTTAAATACCAGTACATCTGTAAGGACCGTAAGACTTGTGATTGTCTAACTTTTTGGACTATCCGAATTCCTTCTCTTTTAGAAACCGGTTTCCATTTATTGTTCACAAGCTGTTGACCATATAGATAATCAATGAGTTTTCATATTCAACATTGTAACTGTAACATTTTAGCCAGAAACAAGACGTTTTCAGAGATTCCAAATTACTTTGCAATGTCAAATATTTATGCCACCTGCTTTAGGAACTTCTTATTTTGGATGTATAGGAAGCAAGTATACAAAGCTGCAAACACTTAAAGGCATCTCAAAACCCTTATATAAGTGACCCCCCCACCCCCCCCCCATTTATTGCCCCACCCAGCATGTGAGGGCATCTGTTTTCTGATAAGCCAGGCTGCCACAGTCTGTAACGATGTTTGTCACACAGGTATTGTTCAAGATCCAAGTGTATGTATGCTATCTGGGTGTTGAACATAGTCATTCACAGTTTGTAAAAGAAACAGTTGTGAATATATATTAACAATGCTGCACAGTTTTGGTTAGATACTATGGATGCTGAGAATCGAACATAATGATTCCAACTCGCAACTTCACTTGTAATTAATCAATCTTTAGACCTAAACAATAGATATATCTACTTATTAATCTACCTCTAACTAGAAGCTACATTATCTTTTAACATACATGAACTATTTCATAAGGCTAATTTATTTATTTATGTAAGATTAAGCTGAGGACCTTAAATGACATGTATTTAATAACAAACCACCATCTATGTCACATTGCTCATCTCCCTCTTTAAGCTCAAACAACTATACTTATAACAATCATTTTAGAACAATCAATATCGAAAGTAACAAACTTAAGGACAACAAAAGAAACTGAACTCTTTCAAACTGATCAACATGGTCACTTACTACCAATGTAGCAATATTTGTTGCTGTGTTTTTTCAGTTTCTCCAAGTGGATTTAGGTAGATTACCTTCCTTTCACTTAGAGATATTATCTGTTGATATTTACATAATGAATATGAAACAAATTCAGCTTAAATTTTGCCAAAGGCTCATAATAATGCAAACTGTCATATAACAAATGAAGTGCACATTCTGAATTAATTTCAACAGCTTTTATGAATTTTCCTTACGGCTTCAAGCGTAATCCCATGAAAATCCTCCATTTGTATTATAGAGGACAATATGAAGTTATATAACTCCATCATGTGATGGCCCTGAACAAGTGTGTGAAGTATTAAGTTAATTGACGGCGACGGCATTGCTGTGACGAGTAGTATAGCCCTCCTTTCTTCTTCAAATAGTAGAGTAGAAATAAATTAAAGCTATGCACATGAATGCAGGAAAAAGAAGTTAATACAGACGTTTTAAACATGGATAAACAAACACCATAATATTACCATTAATGTCCAGTGGTTGCCTCCTTGATTGACTGCACCAATACAGTACTCGTATCCACACAAAGTCTCCTTCAAAAAAAGAACATATGTAACAATAGCTTACTAAATCTACCCAGAATTCAATTCACTGGGTTTCAATGAATCAGACCTAATACAAAGAATGAATTTTTATTCATTTTCTAAATATATTCAACAGTTTCACATCAAATAATTATAATATTCTATGACTTCAAAGGTACATATTGCATCACATTGTCACTGATAAAGCCAAAAGTATCTCTAAAAAATATTTTTAACTTAAAAGTTCTTAAAATTTACTGTATCCTACTATTAAATCTATATCTTTAAACCCAGGTTCTTGAATTTCGGATTACAAGAATTCAAAATAGTGCTTCCAATACAAATAAGATTAGTATTATATCCTTGGCAATACAAATAAGATATGTATTATACCTTCTTGGATTTGGACCACTTAGAACCATTAAATATGATGGAATTGACTTTCCAAAGCAATGAAAACTCATCTTTTATACTTAATAATTCATCTTTGGAAATAACTCTTATTTTAAGGCAAGTCTATGACCCTATTGACTTGATAGCAGTTTGGACCCACCTCATAAAAGGTCAATATTTCATGCATTTTGTTGAATTTATCATAAATTAAATAGTAGTTTTTGTATTTAGTAAGTGGTTTATTTCCATAATCTATTAATTCGCTTCTCTTTCTATGCAACTTTGAAAACTAACCTTTCTTAGCAGAGAATGTATTTCCCGATTGTCCATAAAAATGGCTGTCATGACAACACTGGATATGTGGAACACATTTCTAGACTGAGTCAGCAGGTGCAGATAGGCGTCAAGAACCTGGAATACACACAAGGCAATGATGCAAAACAAAACAGCCGATTTCTCTTTAAAAAAATTCATTGACATTATGAATAAACACTATGTGTATCTTTTACTTAGAGTAGTGATGTTAACGAATATTCGAATATCAAGTCGCTATTCGAATAGAGATTTTGGGATTTGAATATTTTATAATTTTATTTCATTTTTGTTAAGTTCGAAGGAAAATTGAAAAGACATTTCTTTAGTTGATCGTAGTGTCTCCCAGCGACTTAAGACGTTAGCAATATGTGATCGTGCTCGCTCTAAGATAGAGGGGGTGAGTCATGTCTCCTGATAACGAATTGCCATCTGGTTAACAGCATGAAATCACCTTACCGCGCACAGCTCCTTCTCTGCCCCCTCTCCCACTTAGACGCAGTCACATCAACTATCACCATACAGCTACGGAAACAGTTGCCAAAGTACAATAAACACACATGTCAGTTCAATGCGGCGACCATTAGCTACAGCAATTACCTAACACTGACTCTACCCAGCACTGTCGGGATAGTGTGTAATAAAAACATTATATAAGGCTATACTTATTGATAACAGTCCACCAGAACTTTTTTTATTTTTGAAAAGCACAACTAGATTACTGTCAAACAAACTGTAATTGCAATCACTTTCTGTTTTTGTCACTCTACTTCATACTTGTTATTTTATTCCTATACAATACCGCGACATCTGTTATGTTTTGTCACCGCCATTTTCTGTTCTCTGTTTTTGCTTTGTTCTCTCCGAATAACAAAAATGTAAATCTTCATACCTTTTTAATTGTTCGTCATTGGTTAACTTAACACATTTAAAACTAACGAGCTTACAATTTTAATCATTCTTTATATATATATTGGTTGGTACTGCATCAATTTATCAACAGTCAGGTAATCTTGACACTTTGCCAATCACAGTAATTGTCGTCATCAAATGGTTTTGTTGACCTTCACCTTTCACCCATAGGCATATGGCGAGCAAGTTCGTAATTGTCACTTGTGTATTGTTAACTTAATGTCTCTAATTGACATGTTACGGCTTCCGATAAACGCCCTTAGCGATATCAGCCAATCACAAATAAACATCACTCCGACCACCAACCAATCAAGACCGTTAATTGGCGGTACACTTGAGCGATTTCCCTTCATAAAACCTTCATGGTTTTGCCTAATTGTCTTACAGTCGATCCAGTATCACCCTCATTTTGTCCCTTTGAAAATGCCTCCTTTAACTATTAATGTATTTTATAAGATTAGGTAACAAAACTTAATTGACTGTTTGTTGTTATACATTGTTTGCGGTTAGTAAAGTAAAATATTAAAATTGTGAGCTATTTTGCATGTGTTCTACAGTTTCATCTAATAAAATTATGATATGGTTTTATTTAATCGATATGTTAACATTAAAAGGAGCTTAAGTAGCCCTTTTAATATGTTAATACAAATAAGTAATTAATTACGCGAAATGCCTTTAAATTGTAAAGGTTATTACACGAAGTACAACACGTAACAAAAAGATACCCAGGCTTAAGGTCACTATTTGAAAATGTATATATTATACGGGACTTTGCAGGTTAACTTAACACTGATTGGTTGCTGTATAGTTGTTATAAGAGTTTCAATAATAATAATAATATTAATAATAATAATAATTGTTAAGTAACAATGACATTGTTTACGCATTTACTGGCATTATTCACTGACAGTATTTTCTTGCAAATTGCCTAAATTATTTAATATGGTGTGGACGACAGGGATATACCCCGAAACCTGGAAAGAAGCCATAGTTATACCTTTACTAAAACTAAATAAACCTGAAAATGAACCAAAATCATACAGACCCATAAGCCTGACATCCCATGCGGGGAAATTGCTCGAGGGGATGGTTAAGGCTCGTTTAGAACATCTATTAGAATCAAAAAACATTATAAATCCCTTTCAATCCGGATTTAGAAAAGGTAGGAGCACATTAGATCAGCTCGCTAGACTGCAACATGACATAATCTATGCTAGGAATAGAAGAAGGTATGTTGCAGCCATCTTTCTCGACCTGCAGGCCGCTTTTGATCTGACATGGCATGCAGGAGTTCTTACTAAACTTAAAGACCATGGTATAACAGGCAACTGCTACAGGTACCTGAGAGCGTTTTTAAATGATAGGAAAATTCAAGTCAAAGTGGGGGACACACTATCAAATCATGAAACCCTAAAGAGGGGTACCCCACAGGGCTCGATCCTCTCCCCACTACTGTTCTCGCTCCTTATAAATGACCTTCCTAGCAGTGTCGAAGGGACGGGACTAGTAGTGAGCCAATTCGCCGATGATTCGAGCGCATGGCTAACTGGCTCCTCGTTAAAACCGCTCAGAAAAAAAGCCCAGAGCGGATTGGACGCCATTTGGGAGTGGTCAAAAAAATGGGGATTCAAAATTTCACAAAGTAAAACTGTAGGCGTTCTTTTTGGACTTAAACCTGAGATGGATTTGGACCTATATTTAGGGGGAGAAAAAGTAAATTTTAAAGATAAGGTAAAATTTCTGGGAATGACTCTGGATAGGAGGTTATCATTCAAGAGTCATATTCAAGACATCATTGAAAGATGCCAGAGAGACTTGAACTTAATGAGGATGTTAAAAGGGACTGACTTTGGTTCAGATAAACACAGTCTCCTGTTACTCTACAAGTCTCTCATACGTCCAAAAATTGACTATGGCTGTCAAATTTACTCCATCGCAGCCAAAACAAATCTTAAAAAGCTGGATAGCCTACAAAATCAAGCTCTCAGGATAGCACTAGGGGCCCTAAAATCCACACCTATAAGCATATTGGAACAAGAGGCTGGGGTGCCTCCCCTAAGTCTGCGGAGGGATGATCAGTCAATTAGATATTGGGCCAGGGCCCGTACCAAACCGGACAACCCTGTGAACCAAATCTTCGGCACCGGCTACTTTTACAAAACACCAAGGAGGGGATCTGAAAAGACACCCCCACTCCCTTTTGGAGCCTATACCCAAAACCTGGTGGAAGCCTGCGGTGTCGAAGAGAGCGGCGTGGCGACGCTCGGCCCGGCCGAGGTGGAACCGTGGACCCTGAAAAAACCCGAGATTGACCTAAGTCTTACAAAACTGTTCACTAAAAATGACTGCCCTAATAAAATCAAGGCGCTTACACTGGAGCATTTGGACAGTAAATACAAAAACTGGGTTAAAATATATACAGATGGAAGTAAAGACACCCAAAAGGGTAGGGTGGCTTCCGCTTTTGTCATTCCTTCTATTGATTTAACATTTTCGGAAAGAATATCAGACAAAACTTCCATCTATACGGCGGAAATGAATGCCATCCTACAGGCCTTGAGCTGGATAAACAAACAAGAAAAAACAAGATCTGTTATTTTTTCGGACTCTTTAGGATCACTTATCTCCATAGAAAATAATAAAAGCAGATCCAGGCCTGACCTCCTCAATCAAATCAAAATTGTAGCAAACCAGTGCATGGAGAAAGGCCACATTGTCACTCTAACATGGTGTCCAGCACATGTAGGGATCTCGGGAAATGAAAGGGCTGACGGGGCTGCCAAAGCCGGTCTGAGCGCTTTGCAGGTGGGACGTCACACTGGCCTCGCACCAACTGAAATCTATTCAATATCAAGGAATAATTTATTAAATAAATGGGAACAACATTGTAAAACTATTAATGACAAAATCAATGATGGACGGTCAAAAATACCATCACTAAAACGCCCACCAATTTACTCAAGTAACTTTCGGATTGAACGTAGTATAACAAGATTAAGATTGGGCACAACTCTTTTACCTGGCAGTACCGGCCAATATATCTTAAACCTAAATCCAGATTGTTCCACGTGCGGGGTCCGGTTTGACGACAAACACCTGTTGTTACAATGCGAGGACCACAGGGGGGAGAGGATAAAATTAGAACAAGTTTTACTTTCGGAAAATTTGGTATTTAACAAGACAAATATCCTCTTCCCACCCAAACTACTAGAAACAACAATATTTAAGGCACTGGGAGAATTTATTCACAACACCCAGATGTCAACAAAAATCTAAAAACAAAGTAAATGATATAAAAAAAAATTTTAAAAAAAAATATTAAAAGTCCGACCACCCCCACGTCATGCCTTCTCAAAATATATCAACCTTGTAACCCAATGATACACCTGAATGGTACAACCTATACGACCTGCAGTTCTTTTACTATAAAACACATTATCAAAACATTACAATGAACTTAATGACATATACATAATAGTAGATAATCCTTTTAACATTGTTATACTGTTTTAAATGAACTATATAAATTCTATTTTGGGATAAATAGATAAAATACCAGCCCCTCCCAGAATCGAACTGGGGAGCCATCCCCCTTTTTTTTTTTCCTAATAGCATAAATATAAGGGTGGCTCTTCCAACAAGGGCTATTTTGGTAAAATCCATCTATACCAAAATACAGAAAATTAAGAGCGCCTCTGTGGGATGTAAACCATGATGATGCATTAGTGTCACACAGCAACCTGGCTTGCCCGGACCAACCCCGACCCTGGGATGATAAAGGTCCATAGATGGGGCCGGGGATGGTTGGTAGGGCCTGATGGGCATGTGACGCTGTGTATCATCTGGATCAAAATAATACATAAAGAACATATAGTAATCCGGCTTGCCCGGACCAACCCCCGACCCTGGGATGATAGAGGTCCTTAGATGGGGCCGGGGACGGTTGGTAGGGCCTGTTGGACATATGATACCATGTATTTTTAGAACAATTTAAGGCTCGGCTTGCCCGGATCGGCCACTAGCCCCGCACCCACAAGTAGATGGAGGCGGGGCTGGTGGAAGTTGGTAGGGCCTGTCCGGCAGAAGGTGAACAAACTTCAACAAAAAATAAATAAAATTTTACTGGGCATCCCGCAGGGGCGTACAGAGAAGGCATGACGGGGGGTGGGTGATAGGGGCCCTGGATAAGATTACCTCTTCAGGGAACCCAACGCGAACTCGGTTCACCGTCCGATGGAAACCGGGTGCCTTACATCAACAACAAAAAAAATAATACAGCATCGTGTGGGAGTTCGTGGCCAAAAATGAAACACATTAAAATGTTTTAAAAAATTATATACTACCGACTAATGGTAACTACTTCCCAGGGCCGAAGACTACCAACGCTCTATGCAATTGTCAAAATTTGGTTTAAGTCATGGCCCTGTTCTGTCTCTTCTATCGAGTTTTCTTATATATTATTAAAATTCTCTACTCTACTTTAAGGTGTACATGGATAAAAAGAAAGAACTGATAAAATAAAAGAATAATAGCCATGTATTAACCTGTCTATACTATTCTAAAAACAAATTTTCAATAATGACAGTGGTTCTACCCAGGAAATTGATGGAAATCAAAAATTCTGAATATATATACTCTAACATTTTTAAAAATCCCCTCTACAGTTTCTCCTTTACCTGTAAAGGCCATGGACTCCCCGGGATGCGGATAAAGAATAAGAAAAAGCCATCAAAATGAAAATAAATATACATCAATAGTAATACAAAACTACTATAAGAACAAGGATCGAATTATAATCACTTAATACTATTTATATATTACAAATTGACTATATACCAAAATAATGTATTAAGAATATTGTTCTAATATCTATAATATAGTTCTACGATCTATTTACATAATATAAAGGCAAGAAAAGAAGAAATGTAACATTAATAGAATTATTTTAAAAAAACTTGCCTGTTTTCTTGAACACCATGGGAAAACAAATAAATAGAAGGTGAAGGTCGTCACATATTAAATAGTAAATCACCTTTACCGTTTCGAATAGTCGTATCCATAAGAAGGCACCCGGTTATATCAGTGAAAACATGGTAAATCCGTGCGAAACCCCCCTCAGTGACACAATTCAAACAGTAAACATTAACACACAGCCGATTTTAAATATATCTCGGCAACACATGGTGCCAAAAAAAAAAATGGCGAACCAAAGAGAAAAGAAAGAGACTTAATCTCCATACCTTAATACAAATACCGTTATATATTTATAATAAACTATAACATTAATAATGCAACATATAATTTTAATAAATAAGCATTGTAATCCTTATTTATGAAAACTATGTTTTGTTAAAAAAAAAAAAAAAATACCTATACCTATGAAATATTACAACGTTACTCATAGTATAGAGGCTATAACATCGAGCAGATATGTTGCAGACACTGATCACACGGGGGGCGCCGCACGGGTTTCATCGGATGAGTGAGGCACCTTAGGGAAAGAATACTTTACCATAAATCTCTCCTGCGCTCTAGCGTATTTCGCCATACAGTGCCTCTGAGGGACACAGGCCTGTCCATATTCATAAAATAATTAAATAGAATTAATTTCTAAGCCCTCTCTCTCTCTTCTGACAATATAAATATTTAAATAATATTCTTACTCTACAGGGAACGGGAGATATCCTTTGTAATTGTCAAACACGGGTATATACATCTCCCTTCCCTTCTTTTACTAATCTTTTGAGTTGTGTTATCTCTTATATCTCTGCTTCTATGGTGCATGTGGATGAATAAAAAAATCCGACTGCTAGCGGGACCTCTGTATTAAAAAATAGGTCCCATCGTCCACATGTTAACCAGTCTTTTCTATTTATAAAATTTGTTGGATTCAGATGATACAGGGGACAGGCCTGTAAATATGTACATTGTAAGCTGTATATATAAATGTAAATATTATTCATGATTTAAATTCTTGATTTTTTAAAACAAACATACTCTTAAAAAGGTCCTAAAAAGGTGCCTATAACATCGGTTAAATGATATAACTATATGTCTTATCTTTTATTTTAACTGAATACATTTTCTGGTTTTTAAATTATTGTATTTTTTTACCACTATTATAAGTCCCAAATGAGGCGCTGTATAAAAATATATTGTAACTTTACAAAGAGGCGAAAAAATCTATACTCTATGTTAATTAGGTGGACTGGAAATGAAATGTAATACAAGAAAAAATGAAGTGTAAACTGATATTTTATATAAGACAACTGTTATTACACATTCATCTCAGCATATAAATACAACACAGATAATAAAACCACCCGTACAATATATAATAGCCTATTGTCAATACACCAGTAATTGATAATCATCTTTATGTTGTCTAATTTTTAATCCTTTTTAATCTACCAGACACTAGGCAACCCTCACGCCATTAATATAATACTGTGATATTTTATTTTAAACTCCCATACTTTAATGCTCGCCCTATAACAATAGTTAGGGCGAGGGTAAACAAAACCAAATATTGATTGATTCCATAATCTTCAAACAACAGTCTGCCATTGCTATGTATGTTCTCAACTCCTAAAAAACATAGTTGCAAGAAATATGTTTAAGTAATACGTACAATATTACTACATGCATATGATTTATCACTTCAACTTTGTACTGCCTGAAGTCAATACTGACTACATAAGGCAGGCATCATGCCAACAGCTGTTGTTTATTGTATTGATTAGGAAAAGGGTATTTCAGATAACTGGTCTTAAATTTTCATTGGTTTCACTGCCAATATATGACTCAGTCCAGTATTCAGGGTTGCTAACAAACTAACAAACCACGTGGATTTTGATCGCGAAAACATGTTACTAATTTTATTATGTTGCATATATAACTCAATAAAATAAATAAATTAACAGGACACTTACGTGAAATTCCTGTAAACTTGCTTTTACGGACAACAAACGACACTCCATCTTCTATTTCTAAAGCCTTTATTGCCGCACTCGCCTCTTCATCGGAGTGGAAAAGCATGGGCGCCGCCATCTTGACAGATTCAGATTCAGAGGTCATAGGGAGGAGCCAAATTATCTGATTGACACCAGACTTGTTTTAAAAATGATGATAACACGTTGGAAGAGGATTTAGCCAAACCCTCTGTTACTGAACATATACAGGTTAAAGTTTTGCAATCTTTGAAATAATAATAGAATATTCAAATTATCAGAAATGATATTAACCCTTTCTTGAAAAAAGTCATTAAAGCATATTATTCATATTGCATGACATTACATCGAAGTATCAATAAAGTAAATATACCCCACAATAAAAACATAGAGGTTCTTACATTAAAAATAGTGAAAATATTGTGAAGAATTCTTCTGTTACAACAATCTTTTGGATAGAGATGAATATTTCTTGAAATATGAATTTTTTAACAAACATTTTTTTAACAAACATATATGATTATATAAAACATATACTTACAATAAGAAAATACATATTCCACTTTCTAAAATGATGTACAGGTTTCTGAAATGACTGATCTGTTATATAAACATATTATATATATTCCTCGTGTAAATCATACCATTGAAAACTATTGAGAGATATTAATAAACACATAAGTATTACATCTATAGTATATACCACAATGTATAGAATTTCTCTTTAAGAAAACAAAAATGATGATCGTCGATGGAGTGTGTTTCATTTAGTCCAAAACGCTAACATTCAAAGCTGGCACACGACTATCTGTGACTATGGATTAGCAAATGTATACTTGATAATAGTTATAAAGTCAGGAAAAATATATAACAAGAAGAATAAGAATAATTATTCTTCCGTTCAAAATAACAGTTCTTAAATGTTATGTAAAATATCTAAACTTGCAGTTGAAATGGACTTTAATTAGCACATAGAATTTTATCAAAGTGTAGGCTATGCCAGTGCTAAAAACAGATAGCTGGGAATTCCACGGAGGAAGAACGTAATGTAGCTAAGAAGAATTTAATACTTAATGAATCAAAAATTCGATTTAAAATTCAATGAATATGTTTCAATTTAATGAATATCTGAATATCAGTATTTAGAATGTAAAGAAATGATGTAGAAACCATAAATAATGTTACACGAATAAAATATTTGTACTGTACAATACATATCGGGCTTGACCTTAATTGCTATTTATGTAACATCTCTTTTATCATTGATATTTCTTGAATTTTACATTTAAATTAAGGCTTGAGTACTTTTCATTTATAGGTTGTCATGAATCTTGTAGAGACACGTCTCTCTGTGACTTTCCGATTGGTCCACGCCCCCTTCCCCTCAAATGGTCTGATTTCACATCTTTAACATGCACAAATGGTCTTGTGTGTGCATTTTAGGGCTGAATTGAAAAATAATTACCAGAAAGGACAGATTGCGATAATGGAGAATGAGGGTAATAAGGAAGGTTTAGACTATTTAAACATAAAGTGCACTTAAAGATCCTAAAAGTTTATACCTTACATTGAACTAACAGGGTGAATATATCAAAGACTGTTCACTTATTGTCTAGAACCCTTTACTCGTACTGGATTCTATTTTTTACATCTTTTGAAGCTGATCTGACTTCTTTTGCAGGTATTTTGGTGGCCCATCAGTAGCAGCATAGTTTGTACATGTATATTATATATACTTTTTTTTTTTCTTCTAAAAAATCAAATCGTTTCATCACTCATTAAAGACATTTTTTGTGTCCTTGAAACTAATTGGAGCAATCAGACTCATCCAGCTGACAAGGCAGTGTACAAATCTTGACAATAAGCAAGACATAAGACATGGTAACGCACGTGATGTTGTTTTTGAACATATTGTTTTAAATAAATGTTTGCGATAACTTCTTACAGTTCCAGTGCATAAAGTATAAGAACGTGATCAACTATAGTCTGGATTACCTGCCCCTTAATACTATCGTTATTACTTTTACTTGCAAAGTACGGCTGGGAACCAGACACGATCACCTATGCCTAAAGAAATCCAATTCGCCTCTTTGCGGACTTTACGCGACCATTTTGGTTGATTGTAAACCGGAAGTGAACCAAGTTTAAAAAATGGCGTCTTGTTGTGCAGAATTTAAAAATATCCATAAATTTCGCTCTATTATGCTGTCCTAGCAATAAGTTATTACTTGTTTCACATTCAAATATAGAAGTTGAAGAAGACGGCAATTGTTTTATAAGTTTAATTCTAATAAAAAATCTGTCGTGGCGAAAAGGAATTGGGAAAGATTTAGTTCTGACATCTTGTTCTGACATCTAGTTCTGGTTAGTATTTTGTTTTATTTGCTTTACTTTTTTCATATGGCTTGTTTTGTATTTATATACATATGTTTTATATTAGTTTCAGTAAATTCAAGCCGCCAAACCTGTCTAAATGTTGACATGTGCCTTTGTCACTGCGATTATGCAAAATATGTTGTGTATCAATAGTAAAATGCTTTCTCATATTTTCGGGTTTTCTCATATATTTGTGACTTCATAAAATATACGGAATGTGCGCTCGTGCGATCTGTGAGATTGTCCGAAACTACTCAACTTTGATAAGAATGCTAATACTACATATTCGACCAAAAAACAAGAGGTCTAAGCAGGTAAATATTGTCCAATGTTCAATTTTATTATAAATAATCTTGATTATCATGAAAAAAAAATCTTATATTAAAAAAAAATTCTTATTATGTTGAAAATGTTCTTTTGATCCAGACAATAGTGCTAAATCCATAACCTGATTCACACCTAATGTTATAAATAGTCATAGCTAATTTATTGCAGTTTGGAAAAATAAGTCACATGATTTACAATGGTAACACCTGCCATCCCAATCAAAAGTCACGAATATATAAGTAAGCATCTGCTCGATTTAGAAGACCGGTGTCTACTCAGAAAAGTAAGATAAGCAATGCATAAAATCTTTTTTTTCATGTTTTTTTCTATTGTACATTTTTCAGCATGTTTTTTTGTGATAACTATTGAGAAACAATAAATAGAATAAAAATTTAGGTCAGCACGCTTAAATTTATGTAATAGACACCCTGAAAATATGAAGGAATAGCATACAGTAAAGATAGAATCATCAAAACTGTTTTCAGTGGTTTACGTTCAGTTCTGTAAATGACCACTTATTTATACCGATTATGAAGGAAAATAAAAAGTGAGAGTAAAAGTGTTCACATTGATTTATTAATAGGTTTTATATGTACCCCACGACAAAAAGTGTTAACAAACATCAAAATTGCATAAACAATACAAAAAAGAAATACACATAAAAGCACATATAATATAATGGGGCACATGCTACTAACAACACAGATCAGTCAATCGCGCTTCCATTACACATCAGAGTTGTCCATGGTGACCTCCGTCAGTTGGTCCTAGAGCGCGTATATGACTGACGTGGCGCAGAAGACCTGTTGTTATAAGTTCCTCACTCTTAAACATATCCCAAGCCTTTTCTAGGCAGCTGTGGATGTTTCTGTAAGATAGAAAATATGCGTCTATTTATGCCAAACATATTTATTGTAATAATAACCCATGTGCCGAAACAACTGGACTAATCAAAATATAAGATCAATTTACCGAAATAGTCATTTACCAAAGTGACCGATACCCTTTTCAGGACTGGTTGTATAATTGAAAAGTCATCCATATAACGGTAATTATTGATTGAAAGTACAAGTCAACAGCAACAACCATATCTTTTTGCCCTTTATCACTTTATTTATGCATATATTTTGTAAAACACCATGTGTTTTAATATTAAACTGTTGAACTGTTCATCATCATAAGTAATTTTCTTTGCAGCAATGATTTATATGAGGTAAAATATTTTCGTAACATTTTAAAAAGAAGTGTGGTAGTTTTTGTTTGTTTGTTTTTTGTTTTTTTTATGCCCACCATTTCAATGGTCACAGACGTATGAGATGGACACTTTTATACATAAACAATGTTGCTTTCATGTGCTTGTCAAAACTCACTATTAAGACAAACTTACTATTAAGACCACTTTGAGTCAGAATGGAAGGTGGTCGTAATATAGGGATTTTACTGTATCTGGTTGACCACATTGCCTGTTATGTATCTTGACAAGCTAAATTTTCACACAACATGTGAGCTTAGTGATTGCTGTTGATATCCTTTCAGATGTTCTATGCAAAATTTTACATGTTGGTGGCAAAAGATCCTTGGGGGCAAGTGGTAATGAGATAATCTTTTACCCAATGGTGTATCTTGTAATCCAGAAGCCAAGCCCACATAGCTGCTGCTGGCTTGGAAACCTTGTGTCCTTTAACAGCTTCTGCCATGATATAACAAAGCAGCAGTTTGTGCATATTTTTTGTTGACATTTTCTAGTCATGTTTGGCTGGGAGCACTCTGCCATCTCTTCTTGATGATTCTTGTTGACTGTATGGAATAGCCCATTCTCATGTCAAATGTTGATGATGTGTTTGTTTCAGGATAGTTGCCTTTGTCGCTTTGAGTCAAAGAGCCAGATACCATCTGATGCCATCTGATGCTGGAAGTTACAGCTTGATGTGGATCAACTGCCTAAACCGATGCCATAGACGAGTTCAACTGCTCAAGATTTTCACCACCAGGATCAGAGTCTTCAAAGTGTATACCTTTGTTCCATGATATGTTTCCATACTGCAACTGATTTGCTCAGCTTCTACCGTATTTCATGATATGACATGTGTTATTATGTGCATTGAAGATGCAATTTGTGTTTTATGATGATGCAGAGTAACTGCATTATATAAACCCAATTATCTTGGTTATTTTTTTTGTTGATTGTGTGACATATGCCTTACTTGTATCAGACATCGGACTACTTAGCATCACAACTTTGATGTGCTACTTCTAGAGCCAGTCTATAAATACCTGACCATTGGCCACTTGTGTATTAGCCAGCCTCAGTCACCCTGACCTGATCCTGCCATAAGACATGTAGCCATAGTATTAACATTGCTTGGCAAACATGTATGGATAACAGGGTTTGCACAGGACTTGAAATGTACTTGAATTTAGTTCCTCCCATAAAAAGTACTTGAAGTCAGTGTTTCCTTAAAAAACACCCCCAAAAAGTATTTCAATTAAAATTTTTTGCCTTGAATTCTTAAAAATGTTGCTTGAAAACACGTATAGTTACTATAAATATGCGAACATATTTACCAGTGCTAATGCTAACCTTTATGTCATTAGCATCAAGAAGGGAAGCCATTTCTACCAATTGTAAAGACTGGTTTAGGGTGGCCATGGATTTAACACACAACCTAGGCTATTAAATGATTCCTATATTCCTTTATTTCTCCTATTATTTTGGATCCAAATCCTATACCCTGAAAAACTTTCTATATTTTTCTATATTATCAAAAATATTCCTATATTTTTAGCTCATCTGAGCTTATGCTCAGGGTAAGCTATTGTGAATGCCAACCCTCCAGCTCCATGTGTTTCTTCAATGTTTTCAAACAACATCTCTGAAACCGCCGGGCAGGGGAAAGAAAAAGCTGTTCAAATAATTCTGATCCATCAAAAACATGGCCACTAGGGTCGTGGCCATTTTGATACAGGGCTATATAGGAAAATTTATAAAAACTTTTTGTCAGAAACTACAAGAGCTAGGACCTTGACATTTAATACCCATTCTGATTCTAATCCATCAAAAATACATGGCCGCCAAAGGTGTGGCCATTTTCAAAATATATATCTATAGAATAACTTGGAACATCTTCATGTCAGAAACAACAAGAGCTTGAGCCTTGATATTTGGTATACATGTTCTTTGGATGGCCCTGTATCAAGATTGTCTAAATCAAAACACATGGCCACCAGAGGTGTGGCCATTTTCCATATATAACTATATAGGAGAACTTTGAAAATATTCTTGTCAGAACCTACAAGAGCTAAAGCCTTGATATCTGGTTTACATGTTTCTTGGGTGGTCCTGTATCAAGATTGTTCAAACCATTTTGATCTGTCAAATAACATGGACGCCAAGGGTGTAGCCATTTTTCCAATATGGCTATATAGGAAAACTTTGAAAATCTTCTTGTCGAAAATCACATGAGCTAGAGCTTTGACATTTGGTTTATGTATTCCTTTGGTGGCCTTGTATTAGGATTGTTCAAAGACTTTTGATCTGTCAAAAAGCATAGCCACAAGGGCTGAATGTCTACGGCACTCAGGTGAGCAATATAGGGCCATCATGTCCCTCTTGTTTAGTAAATTTGTTGCCGATAAATGAAGAGTGTAAATATTGCTTTGATACTACTTTTGGCTTCTTTTTTACAGGTAAGAGAATTTCTATGCTTGCAACTACAGTAAAACCTCTCTACAGCAACATCTGGCGGAGGCACGAAAAAGTGTTGCTGCTCAGAGGTGTTGCTGCTCAGAGGTTTCAATGAGACGAGAAAAAATGTGTGTTTTTTTAAATAGTTTTGTACCTTAGGCAATCAACATTTGCTTGTCTATTACAAAAACAATATCGTCAGTAACGGACCTGTATCTGAGTTCTGCCGCAGCCCAACTCAGTAGCAATAGTCTGTGCTGACCTTCCTAGTTCTAGCAACTTAATTGCAGTAACACTCTGCTCTATCGTAAGATAAACATTTTTATAAGACATTCCAAGACAAAATGACATTTTTATAAGACATTCCAAGACAAAATGACCAGTATTCCAGTATTGAGTCATGCAAAGACTGATTTACCATTAAAAATCGAATTTATAGTCAGACATCCTAAAACAATGACAATTTGCATTTAGCACTTAACTTAAACAGCTTTTTAAGTAAGCAATCAATACAGTGATATCTTTTAATCTTTCGATCAATTAAAAAAAAAAAACCAACTCGTTAACATCATCAATAGTTGACACTTCTTTCAAACGTACCGGCAATACCCTAGATCTACAACGGCATGTTTGTAGCATGCAGCTGGTTTCCCGTCCAACTGCAACTTGATTCCAATTAACACCTTCTCAACAGGGTACAAGCAGTGATTAGCTGACCGCGTGACATTTCTGGTGTACGCGACAGACTGTTCTAAAAATGGCAGCACTGGTGTTGCTACGCAGAGGTTAAACTAGCCTCAGGGAAGAGATTTACACGGTCGCTTACCGCTTCGCAGAGGAGTTCCTGCTTAGAGGTTAAAATGCGCTGAAAACTACTGGGGGGAAATTTAACTGCAGCTTCGAGAGTATTTACTGTACATTACAGTTCTTCAGACAATGCTGCTGTGCTCCTCATCGTCACCAGTATGGTCACCTTGCAAGGCAGTGCAATAGGGCATAGGTCTTTTAGGTAAATCAAAGTCTTACTTAGACTTTTTTTCAGATACTCCCCAATGATGAAATACAAGGCAAGTCACTTGAGACGAGATCTACAAAAGGCGTAGTAAAGATGACAGACTGGTGCAGAGGTACATGTCTGATTTAAATATACTGTTCAGTTTTATCAAAATTCAAAATTTTCTTTTACTAAATTGCCAGTTATCAAGTTTTTCTAAGAGACTTGCCTACCTACTGAGGGGACCATGTCTGCTCTTCCAATCTGGAATTGAAGTACACTGCCAGACAGTTTGTGTATCAAAAGTAATGCTTTATTTTTAAAAGCACACATAGTCTGATGACAAGGTAAGATATACATAACTTCAATGTTTAAGCTTTTCAGGTCTGCCATTGAACATCCACATTGAAAGGTAGCAAACAACATATAAACCATGCCTGTGATTACCTCATAATAGTGAAACAATGCCTGGAGGAAAGACTCATTGGAGTGACAAGTGGTTTAATAATGATAATAGTGTTAAAGTGTTCAACATTGTAAGCCTGTAAAAGGAAATACTGAAGTAGCTTGCTACGCTTTATGCTGCAAGCAATTTTCTGTCAGCAGCAGTTGTTTCATTCATGTGAATTGGCATAGTAAATCAGCAAAACACAAGCAGATTTCAGATACTTGTTTTGGTAAAAACACTGCCCAAGAAGTGCTGAACAAGAAAGAAGGTAAACCAATGGCTGCTACTGCTAATGCCTCTGGAGAAATTTCATCTAATAAACCAGCTTCTGTAAACTCAAGCAAAAGTGAACGGAGACAAATGCTTGTATTCACAAGTCACCCTTTGAATCATCAAGTCATAGAAGCCATAAGACCATTCCTGACAGAAGTAATTATGAAGGAAGTGATAGATGGAAATTTAGGGTATGTTCTTATGACAAATGGACACACTGATCAGATTTTAGAGCAGTATTGACAGAGAGGTGTCTGAAAGATTTTTGAAAGCTGTTCACTTAAGCCTTGCAACAGCTAACATCGTAAGTGAAGCTCTCCTTGAATTAGGGAATTATTCTGATTAAGACCTACCCATGAAGAATTTTTTAAGTCTCTCATCTGATGGCCCAGTTGTCTACAAATTTATTCACAGAAATGCCATGAAAGTCAATGAAGGCTGATGGCAGCTCACCTTTGCTTGACTTTGAACCCTGCAATCTCCATACAGTGACAATGCTTTTAAAAAGAGGTCTCATCTGTTTTTGTAGTGATGCAGAAGAGTTGACTCTTGACATGCATCAATTCTTCAAGTCAGCAGCCAGTCAGAAAAGAAGATTTTAAAGACCTTCAACTGGAGTATGACATGAATGAGAGCTGTTTCTAAAACATGTACCAAGCAGATGGTTGACATTGTTGCCAGCCATGACCTGAGTGTTGACAAACTGGAGGATAAGCTTGGATTATTTCACTGTTTTATTCCCAAATTCAGTGAAATCCAAGTCTGCTCGAAAATAGCTTGAGTGCAGTGAAAGGTACAGAAGAATATGCTTGAACAGTTCTTGTCACTCTTCTAGACCAGGGGTCCAATTATACATATTCTGCTTAATGAATGTTCAACTTAGCTGCGAATACTGATGTTCAGGTTTCTCAGGAAAGATGTACGAGGGGTGATCAATAAATTCGCGGAAAAGTGTTCTCGTTTATTTAGCATGCGTGCATTTTCAGTAATTTTGTATACACATTTCAACATCATTTAATTCTGCTTAGATCCGAAAATTTCATAGCGATTGCTTATAGACTTATCGGAATTATTGTTACTATAGTAACATCACCTAGCGAATCCCGGCCCAATATCATATTAACGTCAACGACGTCGAAACTGCCCATGACAACTTACCGCTAAGTATTGTCCAGTATGTCTAGTCCTTTTCAAAATATTCACCTCTAAACGATACACACTTCCTACACCTGGCTATCCAGGCATCTACAAAACTTCTCTTAAATGACTCAGTCTGAATATTTGAGATTGTGCCCTTCACTGCAGAGGAAAGTTCGTCAATGCTGTCGAAGTGGATTCCCCAGAGGTAGCTCTTGACATCAGGAAAAAGGAAAAAGTCACATGGTGACAGGTCGGGGCTGTACGGCGATGGTCTAGAAGTTCGAATCCCAGCTCCTGTATAGCTGACTGTAATTGCTGCACGATGACACGGGGCGTTGGCACGCCGTGGGACAGAATCACACCTCTTGCGTCGAAAAACACCACAAACATCTGCTTCTTCGCTGACTGGTTCATTTTGAACTTATTAGGGGAAAGGGAGCCCGGCGTCTTCCACATAGTCGATTGGGACATGGTTTATGGTGTGTACATGCTGATCCAGGTCTCGTCGGCAGTCACAATCTTCTCCATGAAGGCATATCCTTCGCGCTCATACCGATGTATCATCTGTTTACAAGACTCAGTTCTTAGCCGCTTCTGCCATCAGTCAGTTGTTTTGGAATCCAGCAGGCACAGACTCATCGCATGTTAACTTTGTCATGGATGATGTTGAACACTGATCCGTAACTACAGTCAACTCTTTCAGTTATCTCGCGAATCGTAAGGCGCCTATCTTTTTACAGCAGAGTTCAAACGTCAGCGACGTACGATGGCGTCTTCGTAACTAGGCGACCGCTGAGCTCGTCATCACCAGTGCCTTGTCGACCCTCCTTGAACCTGTTATACCAGTTATAAACCGCCTTCTTTTTCAGTAATGAATCTTTATAAGCCTGTTGTAGTTTCAATAGTTTTTCCTCTCGAAATTCCATTTAACATGCAAAATTTGATAGCTGATTGCTGTTTGACACTCAATTTAACACCTGTCATAAAAAAATACTGCTTTTGTTTACCTTTCTGACGTCATAAATAATTGTGACGTCATGCCTAATGTTGGCGGAATCTTCACTGATAATTTGGTTGATGTGCGTTAGCTACAGGATGAATGAGAGGCCGTGAGTCATACCTTTGTTGATAGGAAAATATGGAATTTTGGGCCGAGATGACGTCAATAGCGTTACTAAGGAATCCATTCCTCAAACATAAATAGGGTCTCTGGTCTATAATTTTACGTATTTATAGACAACATATGGATTGTGTTCATGGAGAAATTTCATAAATGTACTTTCATAAATAACTAAATGGGAACATTTTTCCGCAAATTTATTGATCACCCCTTGTAGTGGGTGAGAAGACTGGCAAAAATCTCCTTGATATCAATGTTAATGGTACAGGGAACCATCTTCCTGATACAGAGGTTGAGATTGGAGAAGCAGGAAAATGGTAACTATCCAAGAAGCCAAAGGAACAGCACCAGTCCATTATGAGAAATGTCAGGAGTTTTTACATTGTAGTTGCTGAATATCTAATAGGTTACCTGCCACGAAGTTGCCCCCTGTAATATCTGACGAGGAAATATCAGTAAAGAATGAGTGGCTTGATTACAGCACCTCAGTGGTACCCAAAGAGTGCTCAGAAGATGAGCAAGGCAATAGGTTACAGTTGACTATTAGTGGAAGAATGTGACTGACCAGAAGACTTCAAGTGGACTGATCAAGTACCCAACTCTGTCCAGAGTTTTCAAGTCTGTTCTTACTTTAGCCCATGACAATGCAGATGTGGAGAGGTCATTGTCAGATAATAAAAATACAGTTACACCAGAGAGAACCTGACTTAACGTTGAAACCATTAATGGTTTAAGATTAAGTTGCTCAGGAGAAAGGTGTTCAGAATCTATAATTGCCTAACAAGCCAGTTTATTAAGCTGCAAGAGCAAAATCCAGGTATAAAGAATGACTTTAGAAAGAGAGAGAAAGCAAGAAGAATAAAAAAAATCTGGAAAAGAAGAATTGCAATTAAAGGATCTTGATGAAATCACATGGCTAAATTTGAACTATGATGAACAAGAAAAGCAGTTGAGGAAGGAAGAAGAGGAATATAATAATGTATTGAAAAGTGTAGAGGTGCTGCTCAAAGAGGCTACACAAAAGTTATCTACAGCTTTGAAAGCAAAAAATGTTCTGGAAATACAGGTAGCCGAGGGAATTCTTGAAAGTTCAGAGAATCATATGGAAATGGGTAGGAAAGGATGGCAGACTTGTCAGCAAAACAGAAATAAGTTAAGTAAGGAGAGATTGAGAAGTTCTGCAGTTATGAAAAGAAAATTGTCCATAACCAAGCTGTGGCAGTTCAGATGACAATTGGGAACCAGCCATTAAGAAAGATCAGAAGAAATGACTCAACATTCATCTAGTACCAAGCATTAAACACACCTACTTACTTTAACAAGTGAGGTGCACTAATATTGCTTTAAAAAGGACATTGTAGTTGAATTGTGCTAAATCTGACAATTACCACCTGTGAATGTATGTTTCTGGAAGAAATTGCTTGAGACTGTGATGGGAAGTGTGGCTTGTAATGTGATTGAATCTTTATGACTTCTTATTTTCTGTTATAATCCACATGTGATGGAAATGTGATTTATACTTCGTAAACATATTTTACCATTTTATGTTTCTGTCTAGTCAATTTCAGTATGTACCTGAGATCGAACTTCACAACAGATTTATTTTGCTGTCCAAATATTTATTGCAGTTTGTGTTATTCCATTACAACTACATGAAAATGTTGCCCAAGTTGTACTAAATCTAAGTTTTAATTGGATTTATGCTTTATATTATTGTACTGAATCATCTCATTTTTTTTCAATGCTATTGGGTGATAATAATGTGAACAGTAATATGAGGGAGAGAAATATTTGACTACATGGATGAGTTTTGCTGGTTTAAGTTAACATGAATGTTATTTAACTTCAGTTTAGATACAACAACTAATTAATTTTATATAGTACTAGTATTCTTGTTAAGCTGTTGGTGTTATGTGTTATCCATTGTTTTTATGTGATGTAACATTGTTGTAATGTGCTCCTGATTTTAAATGAAAAAACACATTTCAGGTGACCACTCAGATGATGGTGATGTGCTTTGCAGCAGCCTAGTTTCTGGATTGTGATGCTGTTGTTCAAAGTCAATGGTTTCCTTCATTTTAACGGCAGACATTTTGGACATTGATTATTGTAGAAACAGTAAGTGTGCAGGTAAGAATTGTTAGTATTAATTGTAGTAAATGAAACTATTTAAAGTTAAAAGCTCACAACACAGCTCTTTGTTTAATTATCCAGCACAAAGATTGAAGAATGGTATTTTATTCTGCTGTGTAAATGGTAGATTTGTTATACAGTCTTTCTAAAAATGAAATGTTCTTGTCTGGGATAACAAAGGCAGTTGCCGCTCTTCCTGAAGATGGATCTTTGCTCTCATCTGTATATATTTGACCTCATTTTTATATTGTTTATCTCAATGTTTCAGTCTTATTGCCTTGATGAAATTAGTGCAGTTTTTTGCAACCATTAAAATCCAGTTCTGAAGGGATTCATGGCTCACCCTAAGAGGGACCAAACTCCAACAAACATCAGCACAATATTCTTCAACCTTATTTTGGACTTCAGCATCCAAAGGTAAAGGAGTTGTATTATGATTGTTATCATACATTGATTTAATAAAGTAATTAGTGCCAAAGATCTTCACTAGCTTGGTTGGCCTAGCTAAAACTCTAACCCGCAAGTGTAATTTTTGTTTTTCCTGAACAACATGAGAGGCACTCCAGCTCTCAATCTTCTTGTTTCAAATGTGCTAAAGGTGTGGTTAAGACAGAGCTATCATTACACCTTTGTTTTGTAGTCAATCTAATTTCTTTATTTGATATTATGGTGCCATATTCTGTTTTATACTCCACACTCTTTGGGAGGTTGTTGAAGGTCGGAAAGAATGGCTGCTACACTCTTTTCTTTTTTTTTTTTTTTATATATATATTTATTTATTCGTTGTTATGGAACATACATAAATATACAATATAGACAGTATACATTTACAGCATACAGCTCTATAAAAAGAGTCATATTAAAAACTCGTTATAGTATTCATATAAACACAGTGGGAGAAGAACAAAGAAAACACACAAAAGTAAGCAAGCAAAATCTAACGATTAACACACTAACTAACAGATAAGAATAAATGGCATTGAGAACTAAATGTATGTCTTTTGAATTAATAACAGGTGGTTCCTTTTATTTTGTGTGTGTGTTTTTTCTATTACATGTAGTTGTATTACCTTTGTGTTATGTATATGATGGAGTTTTTACTATAGTTCTGGTGTGCAGTCTGCGTTTTGGTACATGTATGTATACTTCTTTTACACAATGTTGCTTTTATTTTAGCCTGAGCTAGAAGGGAATAATAAGGTGAAAATTGGGAGAGAGTTTATAAAGTTGAAATTAAGATAAAAACAGGTCAAGGTTATTAAATTTGTGGTTTCTTAATATTTTAAAAGTGTAGGATGGTAAAGGAGAGTACAGGTACAGCTGTACTTTATGGTATGGTGGTGTGGATCCAAAATGGATTTATCAATAAGTAGTTTGCCACAGTTTAAAGATGCAAATCAAGTTTACAGAACAAATACACTGATATTAAGGAACTAAGAAATGCAGACTTGCCAAGTGTTTAGTTGGCTTTGTGTATAATCTTTGTATAGGGTTTCCAAATGTCTTCTAAGGTTGTGATATTTAATGATATTGTTGCAATATACCTATCTACTTTATGAAATGTGATTAATCTATTTTTGAATTGCTCAATGGACGGTTTTATTTCTTTCATTTTATTGCTATATAGGAAGTACTTGGCCTGCAGCAGTATGATACTCAGGGCTTTATCTAAGGACATGCTACCAAATATTATATCTTCCAATTTAAACTCTGGTAAAGAAAGATTCCATTCAGTATTTATATAGAGGTGCAGTTGACTCCAAAATTGTTTGCTTGTCTCACAATTCCAGAATAGATGAAGTAATGTCTCTGGATTCTGTTTACAAAATGTACATCTATCATTATTTTTAATTTTCATTTTTGACAAAAGATAGTTAGTGCCAAGTATTCTATGGTTGATTCTGTATTGGAACCAGATGAGACTATGCTCCTTTGTAATCTTGAACACATGTTCATATATAGCACCATAGTTAATATTTTCATTAGTATGTTTTGTAAAATCATTTTTCCATTTTTCAAGAGATGTAGGTGTCACATTGTTCTTTACTAGTGTCTTATAGATGTTACTGCAGCCTTTATCGTTCTTTAAAATGGTTGACAAAGGAAGTGGTAGTACTGGATATTGTTGTTTTTTGTCACAAATTGGTTCATTCTAAGAAATTGTTTGATTGATGATAATAAACCATTATATTCCAAAAAATTTGTTTGAATATTATACACGTTTATTAATTCCTTATATGTATAGATTTCCCCATTGTCCTTGATAACATCTCCAAGAAACACAACCCCTGCTGCAAGCCATCTTTTAAAGCAAATACTTGTACCTCCGACCTGAATCTCTGGGTTGTGCCACTAGTAGGTTAAACCAACATCTTCACTACTGGTAGGTATATTAATCTGGGCTAGTATTCTATAGATTTTAAGAGCTTCCTTCCAAAAAACATTTTTTTCCTTGTGTATTTGAGATTTAAGATAGTCTGGGCCAAATGTAAACATACTTTTTATTGCAGGACATATGTTATATACTAGATGTGTGAATTTGCTATCTGTTTTCAAAATGTTTCTGAACCATGTAACTTTCAGACTGTCTATAAAATGTCTAAGGTCAACCATTTTTTTTTTTTTTTCTTTCCTGTTGTCATCTTTGATAACTTCATGGTGCAATCTTGTGAACTGATTTCCTGCCTTTCCTAAAGCTTAATTGGAAAGGATTCTAAATTATGTTCTTAACAGGCCTTCTCCATCACCTGTGCAATTGTACTCAAATGGGATGTGAGGCTAATTGGTCTTTGAGATAACAGATTATTTATGGTATAGTTTTCTTAGGAAGGGGGATAACAAAATGTTCTCTCCAGCTATCTGGATACTCTCCCTTTTGCCAGATATTGTATAATTTGCAATCAGGCTGAAGCGTGACACTGTTTAATACATTAGAAATTTGTCACTGGGCTGTGGTTGTTATTTGTTACAGATTTCATACCTCTTCAATTTGTTACCACATAAATAAAGTACTGCTTTGAACCACATGGCTTAATTATGTTTTATTCTCACCTGTGTTTAGTGATGCAGAAGGATTAAACATTTTCAATATTTTTTACATGGATTCAATAAAATGTTTTATTAAATTAAACTATTTAATGTTTATAACATGGAGACAATAATATGCAATTTGAATATGTAAATACCAATTGTTCAAACAGGTTCATCACATTTTTAGTTGAAGAATTCATCCTGAAGTTTTCTTTTCCTTGGATGTCTGTCATCATCACATATCAGACAATGTATTTCATTGTTTAAAACATTTCTTGTTTTATCCATAGACCAACCATTTCTTCTGGCATGAGAGATCAGACCCCAGTTATCTGCCCCAGGTTGAGAAGGTATAGTATGGAGAAAAGAGTGTCATTGTTTGATGGTCATTGTTATAGCATATGAAGTAAAACAGTACATGACAACCATCTGGAAAGCAAGTAGATATTCTAGACAGAAACTAAAATCTACTGTCATAACACTGTAAGAGAAACAAATAGCCAAATCTGTATTTGTTATTTGTACCCTGTGTAAAGTGGCTTCCTTCATGCTTGTTTTTTAAAGAGCCAAACAACCTAAGGATTTAATTAGATTTTAAATATTATTTATTTATATATTTATCATTTAAAATAAGATGTGAACCAATTCACAAACATTGATTATACATAAATATGTGCATTTTTTTTACATGTAGCACTTATTTATTATTCATTAATGTCTGCACTATTTTTGTTTTCAGAGCAGAGAGTCACTGTGAATAGCTAAGATCCTATAAAATTAATGGTTTTGGGTCGAGCGCTGTCACCATAGAAGGTTAGGTTTGGAGGGGCAACTTTAAATTCTCATGGTGATATTTGTTCTGGTAATAAGTTTCTTAAGTGCTTCTGCATATCACTTAATTTATGTTCTTATATAGTCTTAGGTGCCTTGTCCTTAGACTTATACTTCGGCCTTCAAACAATTTGACACCAAGACGCCTTTTTCTTCACACTGTCCATTGTTTAGTCTGAACTGTAGATGCCAGTATTCCTTGAACATTTCTAGAGAAGTTGTTGTGGATTGGAAGAACTTATAGACCTATTCACTTCCTCACATTTCTGGCTCTTGTCTATACTGTAGCTACTTACCACTGTAGCAGCTGACTGCCATCTGGGGTATGAGAGGGATTTTTTTCTTTGCTGTAACATCGCTAGCAACAATCATATCAGTTCCTTTATGATAAGGCTCCATCTGGCTTTAAAATCCTTGCTAAATGCCTGTTTTCTGATGTCTCTGTCACATGTTTTGGAGAGAGAAAAACACTACCTGACTGAAATTGACATTGTTGCATCTTCTAACCTGAGCCTGGTCCCCATGTGGTAGGTTTGTCTGCCTCTCTAATTTCTACAATGGATCACATAATTTCATGTCATTTCATGTCAAAGTATTGTTTGACAGTTGCACAGGCCATTGCTTTGCTTGTGAAGCATTTTGTCCTGGCTTACTATGGCTAAATATTACAGCAGAGTTGTAGCAGCCATCCACTCTTATGCTGATAGCGTTGTCTACTTTGCCTGTAATACTCTTTGGCAAGTTTAGCTTTTTCTCACACGAATTCATTGTCAGGTGATTGCTGTCGATACAGCGTCAAATGTTCTCTGCGTCCTTTTACATGTTTGTGGCTCTTGTGAGTAGGTAACAATATCTTGTACTAGTCAGCAATGTGTAACCTCAGTTTGGAGACCTGACCACCTTGTACAGCTTCTGCAGTGTTGTTACAAAGCTGCAGTTTGTGCACTTTAGTGAGATTTTCCAGCAGACTCCACATTCTTGTAGGACGTATTGAATAAATCTGATATTTGTTCACTGCCTTCAGTCTCATGTTGTGTTGACCATGTTTTTTGTTTCAGGATAGCTGCCTCTGTCACACTGGGACGAAGAGTCTGATACCTTGTGATGCCCACAAATACAGCTGACATGGATCAACTGCCTCAGTCAATGTGATAGACTAGGTTAACAGCTCATGGTCTTCACCAACACGATCAGTCTTAAAAATGCATACCCTTGTTCCATAACACTTCCAGGCAGCAACATGGTGGCTCTTCTTCTATCACCTTTCATTGTTAGGATGGTTATGTGGTCATTTCAATTTGTTGGGCCAGGATGTCTATGTCTTTAAACACATAAAAATGCTATTGTCACTGTGTATTTTCTCTTAGAAGTTTTGATGCAAGCTATTTAACTACAGCAAAGAATTGCTTAACAGATCCTAATGAACATTCACTTGGGGAATCTTGCTTGGCATATGAAAGGTTAAGATGTATGTAAGATGATTGCTTAAGTAAGAATACATGACAATTACCGGTAGGCATGTACACTTTAAGAAAATAATAACAGATTATATGTGGTAATGAAATGTCAACATGAATATTTTAAAATTTACATTTACTGATTTATTCTAATGGTAAGTGCTTAAAAACATTATTTGGCTTCTGAACAAAATAAGAAATGATACATTTAATTATAGATTTAAAATTATTGTTGAATAACTGCAAACACAGTTGACAAGCTGTTGTTACTGTTTATTCTGTTCAAGTAGTATTGATAGCTGGGCATCATCATCATAACTAGTTTATTCAAGGGTCAGCACATCCATCCAGATTTTATTGTGACCCTGCCATGCTGCCCAGGTATGACTTTTAAAGATGTTTCTAAACCAATGTGCCAGAAGTAGGCTCTGCTAGCTGGACAGAGGTAACAATGCTTTTATAGATATCTGTTACCACATAGACAAAGGTATGAAATACCAACCAAGCCTTTCTCAAGGTGTAAGTCATGAATTAGCCTTTGATTGAGTCAGCACTCACCAAACTAATTGATTACTTTATTACTTGAGAGTTATTAGAAAAGCCAACTGAACAAAAGGTGCTTACACCAAGCTATCCTGAAAATGTCTTGGCCATTTCAAAATATAAAGTTTATACCTAAAAAGTATAAAAAAAATTAATAAACTTCTCCATATTTCAAGGATTTAAAATATAGGTAAAATGTATGAAATCTTTATCCAAAGAAAAGCATTGTTTTTTTTTCAATACTGTAGACATATGTTGTGGAAAATTTAAAAATAGAAAGTATGATACAATTGTAGCATAATGTTATGATTTATATTCAAAATAACACAACCATAATTAAACATTGTTACAATACATAATATAAAGTTATAATAGTTATAGTTAAATAAGTCCACTATTTTTTAGTGCAAACACATTGTAAATGCATTTTCTAACTGTATTTGTCATGACAAATCAGATACTTTTCCATAAAAACATCCCATCAACTTATAAGATTCTCCAATTTGGAAAATCCTCTCTTGGACAAGGCTTTGTTACGTATAAAGTTAAACAGTGATCTGTGCTGGGTCAAGGGAGACAACTGTATTTGAACAGCAGGTATTTGACTAAAAGTTGTATGACGTCTTGAGTATGCATAGTTCTACCTTAGTGTGTATTTGTAAACCAATAAATCAAAATTACAAGCTTTTATTCTCTTTATGCAGTCTAGGCAGACAAATACTGCCAAGAGTAGTTCAGTCACCATTTCTTTGGATATTTCAATATAATTTGTACCATTTAACTGAGCGAGACTTATAATGGATGTGTACAGCAGTCAAAATATGACATGCCTTTATACAGTTACTTTCAAGCCTAGAGGAAAATAATTGGAGCCTGACCCCAAAATACATATTACGGTTTTAAGCTGGCATATGAAATTAAATTTTGCTTGTTAATGTATGTGTATGAATATTTACATTTAGAATTTAACATTTTGCATATCTGTAATATTGCAATAAAAGATTGATGGGGCAGCACAGATATAAATATCTGTTCTGCCTGGTCAGTCATTTATAGCTTTTCGTTATGTATGCCCAACATTTCCGTGCTTTTCATATTTTTCAGCAAGTCGGCACTTATGTAAAAATACTTTTTACCTGTAGGGGTCCTTGGTTTTAATTATGGTTATGATGATTTTGAGTATTGATTTTATTGAGATTAATATAATATTAATATAAAAAGTAGTTATTATCAATATTATTATAAATGTAAGCGTTAGCATGATAATTTAAAACAGACATGGGGCAGTGGGGCTGGTTCTTTCATGAAACTAGAAGCCAATGGGAATGGGAAATTAATGTGGAGTCTGACCCAAAATACATGTACATGTATATTATGGTTTAAAGGTGGATTATGTAAATATGTTTAAATGAGTGTTTATTAACGTCACTACAAATGTTGATGGCAGACACATATATTGCTGTCATATATATTTACAATACACTCATATTTTATTCTTCTTTCACCTTTTAATTTTTTTTTAAGCAATGATCGTGATTTATACAATGCTACTGTATATCGAACAGATAGGCATCACCGATATAAACAGCAGAATAGACGTTGATTTTAAATGGCTTTTGGTTTTAAGATTAATTTTAGTCTGAAAGATACTGACATTGTTCGCACATCATTTTCATGAACATACATTTGTTCTGTGATTTTATTCTACTCTTAATAACACTTTAAAGGCACATAAAGCAATACACAGTTAAATATACTGCAATGTAATGAAGCAAATTTTTAAAATTTGATGTCTGACAGTAGGTTAAACTGTCTCAATGAACAAAAATTCAAAACAATTATTGTCACATTTTTTTATAATTTAAGTTCATAAATAACAGGACATTTTAATTTTCAATTTCCCAAATGCACAGCTTTTTGTAGCTTTGTACAAATTAATTGGTTATTAACATGGTAGTATAAGTAACATAAATCATTGGATATCTCAATAAAATAAAATAAAATATCTTGATAAAATAAAGGTTGAGGCATTCTGAACGGCCAAACTAAAACAAACAATATTTATTGACAGTAAATACGATATATCTGTCTAGGTAGGCGAAGGTTCGAGTGCTTCACCCTGGGTCACTGAAAAATGTCAATGTGGTTTAAGTGTTACATTCTAACAGGTTTGTTATTGTATTGTTTGAACACTATTTCACAACACAAATGTGCACCACTGTACATCAACATTATGGAATGGTATTTCTGCAAAAAATGCATTATGCTTTGTGACAATGGCATCATGCTTTACAAGCAGTAAGCCAGTCACAAAGCACAATGCAATGAAGAACATTGTGTGAAATTATGTTACGCCGCATTACTTGTATTTGTCAAAACATTGGTTAGACATTAGCATAATACTCCATGTCTTGACTCTAAGTTGGAGACAATATTTATGGCTTAAATTATTTTAACTGTTAACCCTGGTATTACCATGTTTCATTTCTCAGTATAATGGTTTGGTGTGATAAAGTGACTAGCTTAAAGCAAACTAGCCACAGATGGTGCACTTTAATTTTTTTTTAAATTAAAGCCGTTTAAAGCCACTTTAAAAGTATGTTTAAACTATCCCTGCTGATACATTGATTATTTGTAAAAATATGTTCAGACACAAAAATAACGATACTATTTCACAGTATGATAAAACAAAGCACTGCAATGCTTTATTTTCTATATCCAGTGTTCATATACTCAGTCCTGTTACTTATTTTCTATCCTTACACTAAGGAAGACGGTGTCAATATATATATATTGTATCCCTCTTAAGTTAATCAAAGAGCAGGCTTTCTAGGTAAACAATCATTTGAAAAGATTTCAAGTTGCATTGTACACATATTATATATTCTTATTTGATTTAAAGGGTACTGTTGTATAACAAATGTATCAAATTCTATGCCAAAGTCTTCATTTGCATTTTCCATCTTTGATCAGGCTGCTTAAACAAGAAAATACATATAGTTGTTTTTCACATACAGTACTGTTAATTGTAAAGTTTTTCCTAATTTTGTTTAGTATGTTTTTATGTATACTTTTATTTAAGGAGAGAAAAGAAAACGACATTTCAACTGTTATTGTTTAATCTTTCTTGTAATGTTGTTCACTGAAAACAAATTACAACTCAATAAACAAGCAAGTTTTATCATTAATCATCTATTGAACAGATCATCTTTACCTTTTGCATGGAATTGCAACCATTATCCTATTATTTCCATTAACTTTTAAGCAAAAGATAGCAACATGAACATTATATAAGAAAAATATTAAAAAGGTTTGGGTTAATTGTTTTCTTTTAGTCAGATGTAGGTTGATGAAATAAGCCTAACCTTATTTTAAACCATTATGTTAAAGGTTTAATCTGATTGTCATTGGATACCTTTTTAAATCATACGGATGATTTAAACCAGTATTATACTTTAATTGTATAACTGAAAAGGAATGTATCTTGCTGCTCCTACTGAGATTTGAACTCAGATCCCTTCTATCTCCGAAAAGAAACAAGGTGTTCTTCCAGTTGAACTATAGAAGCTAGATGAAGATGACATTCCAATAAAACTTTTAAGAGATGGGACATATTCTCTTGAAGTGTAAAAATTGTAAAAAACAACGCAACTGGTTCAATAGGTAAAGTGGGATCATAACTTAGGTATCTTGTCAACATATTTCAATTGATTTTATAATGTCACAAAAACAGTTAATATTTAAAGTGTAATGTACTACACTGCAATGTCATTTCATACCTTGCTTTGTTTTTTGCATAACTTGACAGAGGAAAATGTCAAATACATTCATTTGTCATGCTATAAGAGTGAAGTCAGGATTGTATCTGTTTCAAAACAAGGAGGAGTTGAAGTGTTACTTTGCTCCAAATGGTCTAAACAATCAGTATGCAAATCATTACCAACTTATGGCCTTGTTTCGTTTTCATGTTATGATTTTTCTCACTTCACACATCATAAAACGACAAATTTAGGGTCAAATTAAATGGCTTTTGCTTAAAGGACAACAAAATTGTATGTCACCTCATTCACTACTCTAAAATCAATCTAAACAACATTTATCAAGTGTCTTACAACACTATCACACATGAATTTATGTAAAAATATTTCCACACACCATCACTGTCCGCCATATTGAAAACGGTTTGCGGCTAACGGGTCGTTCAGTATGGAAGATTGCGATTTACAAACTGCTTGGCTTACGGATTTTTATACTGAACGCACGCCTGGTAGCTAAAATGTATTTGTTTATTGGGTTCATTGTGCCACCAACAGTATTTCAATTATCACTTGAAGCAGATATATTGCTGCCTTCACTGTGTATAGCATGCTGTGAACACCTGGCATGATACCACACCAAGTCATATCATCCTCATACCGGACCAACCAGTCATGGAACTACCCTTGTATTTGCTTGAACATCAGCAAGGGAGCTATTCCACTACCATTTTAATGACTGTTATGTCACAACCTGGGATCGAACCTGGGGCCTCCCGTATCTGAAGCCGCTGCTCTTCAAAAAAAAATATTGTGTTTTTATTGTTCAAACTAGCAACAGATTTAATCATGTGATAAGAAGAAAAGTAATAAAGGATTTTGTATTTTGAAGAATTTTAATGTGAGAATTGAAGTTGCTTGAATATCATTTTATTTCAAGTTTACATCATCCTATAATTATGATTTATTTCAAAGGTGAGAAGAAATTTTTAAAAATAAAACATGTTGAAACACAACATGTTCACATGTAATGAGGCGCCAGTCATGTAGTGGTAGAGTCGCTGACTTGTAACTCCCCTGACTGCTTAGCCTCTCACCATGTGGATCCCCTACGATGCAAAGGACTTGATGTGAGAAGGTCTTCCATCTGACCTGTGGTGTGCCACTGGTTCTACTGGGATGTTTTTTCTTGGGTCTTCCTGAGCCAAAATAGCTGGATGTTGCTATAATGATCATAATAGGATGCTTCAATATATTTATAAAATAAAATATAAATATCAAAGGTAATACTTTATTCCATTATTCAATGAGGTTAAACAAAGTTTTATCTTTTTTGAATAAAATTTAAAAAAAAAGAAATTTGACCAACTGGACCAGTTAACTTTAAATTAACTACTCTGCCATCTGGGTGCAGAGAATTTAAAGGTGGTATCAAACAGTTATGACCCATTTTTTGTTTTTAAACAACCAAATGAATTTTAGTTGCCTAAAAAGATCCCACAAAATGTTTATAAAACTGCATCTATGTGAATAGTGAAAAAAACAGGACAGTACAAACATGCATTTCCTATATGAGCCTTGCTGCATAGTTATTTTTAAACCATGTGACCTCTTAGTTTAGAGATTACATTATTATATTATCATCTGGTAATCCACACTGACATCGCTATTTACTTTAGTAGAAATCTCCATTGCGATTATTTGTAGATTGGAAAAAATGATAATTTTGAGTGATTTTTTTCACAATTTATAATACCAGAAAAGTCAGGTAATGTTCATGATTGTCTTTTTTAGACTAAAGTATGATTGTATGCAGATATTAAGTCGAAATTCACCAGAACGGGGTTAAGACATTGTTACGTACATTTGATAGGCAAACTGTTGGCAAATTAATAAAAAAAATACATAATTCAGCTAGCGGTTAATACATTTATTAATTTAGAATAAAAAGACAGTTATTTAAGTTTTGTTTTCTCTTTTTCTGTTAACTCTACTTTTGCAAACTAAAATATTAAGATCCGTGGAATTATTTTGCATTATATTTGCATTTATAAATTCAGCTAGCTACATTTGATGAATATAACACAAAAAGGCTGAATAAGTCCTTTGGATGGTTAACCAAGTATATTTTCTTATAGTCTAGACAGAGAAAAATAGTTCTTATTTGTATGTTTTTGTTATGTTGAAAAAAAAACTAATTTAGAAAAAAATGTAGATAAAAATCAATGCCCAATTAACCATCTGTTTATTTGCAGTCTTGATTTAACTGGCCGGCTGCACGGATGCCCATATATCTCATTCAAAACATGTGTTGTTTTTGAAACTGTTTTTAAAACAAAGAAAATAACTTCAACATTTTCATTCTTGAACAATGTCTATTACTTTCATTACTATTTACTTTCAAGGCATTTGGCAGTATTTCACTGTGCGTGCTGCACTTCTGCCTTTCTGATTGGATTTTAATTGGTTTATTGCAGTCTAGCCTTCCTAGGTGGTGAAAAAACCTCTTCAATTTTAATGGACTTAATAAACATTGATTTATACAAACAAACTTTTAGATAAAAAATATCAGTGGTTTTGAAAGAAGCCAAGTTGGGACTTTATATTGGCATCCATAAAACAACGGTTGCAGAACCAACCGTACAAAGCCTTTATACACCATCATCTGTGCGTGCCATTTTCAAACAAATATTAAGATATTTAGGGAATTATAAAATTATCTTTATTTAATTATAAAAATTTCTGGAATGATGATGAGATGGGTCTTGTTGTTAAGATGCAGGAGTCTGGTTGGCAGAACTCCAGTTCAAACCCCAAGTCACCCATGCAATGTTATGACTCAAGCCTATGTGGTTCTCAATTCTTCATACATGATCACATTTTTGCTCTGATCAACAGAAAATATGAGATGTGGTTTTTACAGCGATTTTTCCCAAAAAAACATTTTTTTTGCACATTGGAAGTGTTAAACTTTATGCTTAGAATGTATTCCCTCTTTTCATTTATAAAGAGACATTATCTATTAAATAAAGAATAAGCAGTTCAAACATTCAGTCCATATGAAGGAATAAACTTTTAACAAAAACTGTAAATCTGAAACATAGCAACCAACTGTAAAGGAAAAAGATCGGAACTCCTTGGGTAATTCCATTTTTTGTAAGATAATCCCTTGAATGTTTCTGGTGCAATGATATGTACAGAAATTGACTTTGTTCACCAAAAAAATGAATATGCTTTAAAAAAAAAAGAACTTTTTCAAGAAAGAGATATGTATAGTGTATAATATTGTATTGTCCATTAACATTCAATTACATTTTACATACTTCCAGTTTATATTTAGGGTAATCATCCATTTGAAGGAATATTTGACTTGTTGTGTTACATGCACAACGCAATAATGGTCATATTGCTGACATCTAGCTAATTATTGGTGGAAGAAGTGTTCAGGTAGGACCACTGGCGTCGCCTGTCCTGTGACTCAAACCCGCATGTTAAGGGACTTATAAGTTACAAGTCAGTGACTATTTGCTCAGCCCCGGGCAACCCTTGGAAGGAATACTTATTATTGTAAACCTCTTAAGGGGTATTTTAAGACCATTAAATATCCAACACAATTGCTAGAAGTGACAAAGTCAGAGCAAATCAACGTGAAGGTGCAATCTGGCCTGGTTCGTGGTCATGTCTAAAACACAAATGTTTCATAAAATAAACTCGTGAACATGTTTTATTGCTACTTTTAATTTCAGCAACTTTTTATTAACGCAATATACTGGTATGTGAAAATCAGAAAATTCCATCCTTAAGGAGAAATTGTAAACATCCTTAAAAGAGTGCAATTTGTGTAAAAACACTGTATTATAAACTTGAAATGTTTTGGTTAAAAACACCAATGCATCATTCTTTTCTTTGACATTTTATAGATTCATCTCAGATATGGTTGTAATAACTGGTAATTTGTCTAATAAATCCAGATTTAAATGTCACACCCAATTGGTGTTGTGACTGCTTTTTCACCTGAAAGCTATTTGGTTCCTGGTCCCCCCGATGTACATCCCACAAACGTAGCAACAAATGTAACCACTTGTTAACCAAACTCACAAACTTGCTCAAACAGAATCAGTGTAACTATTTGTTAACCATATGCAAGTCACAAACTTGCTCAAACAGAAAACAGTGTAACTCCTTGTTAACCATATGAAACTCACAAACTTGCTCAAACAGTGTCAGTGTGACGGTTTGTTGACCATATGAAAGTCACAAACTTGCTCAAATAGAATGTGTAACCGCTTGTTAACCATATGAAAATTCACGAACTTGCTCAAACAGAACCAGTTTTACCATCTGATAACTATATGGAACCCAAACATCAGCTCAGCAGTGCCAGCGTAACTGCTTTTTAACTAAAGGAAATTCACCAACTTGCTTTTACATGACCAGTGGAACGGTTTGTTAGCCATATGATACTCACAAATGTGCTTAAACAGAATCAGTGTAACCACTAGTTAACCATATGAAACTCACAAAATTGCTCAAAAAGGACCAGTGAAACTGTTTGTTAACCATCAAATGCATGGAAACTTGATCAAATGAAATATGCTTGTGCAGGTATCCTACACAGCAAAAAGGTGCACAACTGTTCACAATTTTATGTTCCTCAGACATCATGCCATAACAGTCAACACCTGAAGGTCAACTAAGACATCACGCCACAAGAGTCCATGACTCAAGCTCACCATGTATAAGATGCAAGACTTAAGATCAACTAAGACATCATGCCATATGAGTCCATGACTTAAGATCAAATGAGACATCGTGATTTAAGCTTAACTTACTTGCTGACAACATGGATGCAATGTCCCAAGATTGACTGACTATGAACTGACAAATATTTATTGATGACGTTTAGTTCACTGACCTAAAACATCCATGATACCATGTCCTGACTGGAAGATAACTATGACTTATTGGCTCAAGCTTCACCACCTGGCTAAATACTTAACTTGTTATTTCACAATTCATCCCAATGATGTACATCAGTATTGTCTGCTCAGAGGCAGGGGTATCGCGAGGGACCCTCCCGCTCATTGTAGCCAGGTTTAAGCTTTGTAGAAACCGAAGGACAAGTTATAACAACGTACTTATGCAAGCAATAGTTGGGCTGACATACCAAGTCATTGAAAAAGACCTGTGGAAACTGACATACTATGGTATGGACAATAATTGAAACACAATAAACTTATTATCATGAATGTGTTTCAATTGTTTTTAAGATGCATTGCAGGGGCAACTATTAGTCATTATAGTGATGTCCAGCTGTTTTTGTGGTGGAAGACTCCAGACAAATGTCTAGATAGAACCACTGGTGCACTGCATGCCAGATGGAAGACTTTCCCACATTAAGTTCTTTGCCCCGGATGGGATTCGAACCAATGTGGTGGGAGGCTAAGCAGTCAGGAGTTAAAAATAAGTGACTCTACCACTACGTCACAGGCGCCCCCTCATGCGGGTGGTGTTCAGGTCTTGGTTGGCCAACCTCTTGACATCGTTGGCTCCTCTGCGGTGGTCATCTATCCATATCTTAGACAAAAATACATAAAAGGAACATTGTGGTTAGTACATTTTTAGAAACATGTTCCCCATTTATATTTTTATTTATTTATATAATTGAAGTATTCAAAAAAACTAAACTTGATAATCGAAATAACTGCACTAACCAAAATAAACATATTAACTAAATTGAACTTCCTAACCAAAATAACTATAAACAAAAAGACCAGACCTAACCAAATCAAACCAAACCCCCAAAGTGACAACCAGAAGCAAACTGACAACAAGGAAACAACCCCCTAAATTGACAACCAGAACCAACCCCCTAAATTGACAACCAGAACCAACCCGAACCCCCCAAATTGACAACCAGAACCACCCCCCTAGACTGGCAACCAGAACCATCCCCCCCAAATTGACAACCTGAACTAATTCCCCAAACTGACAACCAGAACCATCCTCCCAAAACTGACAACCAGAACCAACCTCACAAACTGACAACAAGAACCAATCCCACAAACTGACAACCAGAACTAAATAAATAAATGACATATAAGAGTACAAATATGGAAACAACTATTTAAAATAATAATAAACCTAAATAACTTGCTAAAATAAATAATTAACGAATTGAAAAGCTAATTAAAGATAAAAATGATTATCTAAAACAATTAAATGAGTAACTAAATAAATATTAATGAAATTAATAACAAATTGTCTGCCTTAAATACACAAATAAAAAAAACTGATTGACTAAACAAATAAATATGTGAGATATACAAGAGTACAAATATGAAAACAGACACATACAGTTACTTATTTTATTATCCTTGATGTGTTGGTCTGGTCTTAGTTGGTGGGTCATCTTGGCATCGTCGGCTCCTCTGGGGTGGTCATCTGGGCCCTCCATCATCTATAGCTAAAGCAGTTAGTTAATTCTTAAATCAAACAACAAATACTAGGCCTAAAACGATGCATATTAAAATGATGATGGACATGGACAAAGGTACAAGAAATACTTATTATCCGGCTGGTGGGCATCAGGTCTTGGTTGACAGGTCATCTCGGCATCATCAATTCATCTGGACTGGTCATCTGGGGCTTGCATCTATCTATATCTCAATAAAATAAATATTAAAGAAGAACAAGGTTAGTAAATTCTTGGAAACATGTCCACTTTTTTTAACAAAAGGAAAAAAAATACAATTAGAAAAAAAAATACAATTAGAAAATAAGTACATAATTTATTAGTTAAAATAACTTGATTAATAACAAAATACATCGCTAATTAAATAACAGATATGTCTAACTAAAAAACTACTTAAATAACTGTCTAACTTGGTAACTAATTTAAGGCTAAATAAAGTAACTAATAAAGGGGGTTAGGGCATGGGGTAGGGCACAGGGGTAGGGCAGGGTGGGGGTGATTGGGGTGAAGGGCATGGGGGTTAGGGTAAGGCAGGGTTGGGTAGTCTAAGGTAAGGTAAGATGAAATAAGAGAAAATGAGGTAAAGTAAAATAAAAAAAAAGAAATGACATATATAAGAGTAAAAAGATGGAAACAGACACATACAGTTATTTATTATCCTGCAGGTGTATGGTGGATCTTGGTCGGCTGGTCATCTCAACATCCTCGGCTCCTCTGGGGTGGTCTTCTGGGGCTTCCTTCACCTGCAGCTAAGGTAAACAATGCAAAAAGGGAAAAGCAGTTAGTACATTCTTAAAAACCAAGCAACAAATACACAGCCTAAAATGATGCATATTTTAAAAATGATGACAGGATGAGAAATGACAATGACATATTTACAGTTTGAGATACTTTATATCCTGCAGGTGGTTATCAGGTCTTGGTCGGCAGGTCATCTTGTCATCAGCTTGTCTAAACTGGTCATCTGGGGCTTGCATCTATCTATATCTCAGAAAAATAAACATTGAAGAGGGATAAAGTTAGTAAACATTGGAAACAGAACTTTTTATTTTCATTTATATATAATTCCATTTCAACATTGATTCAGAAATTACAATGGCATAAACAATATGAACTTAATACAATGGTGTGAAAAGATTACAAAACAAACAGTCCTACCTAACAATAACTATATGATATTAAATCAAACACAGTGACAAAAATTAATTATATTTCGTTTTCATTTATAAAATAACATTGAAATGGCATGAAAAGACAATGTGAATAAAATACAACGGCATGGACAAAGATATTTAACTACAGGATGTAAAATGAAGCACATGAACACAGAAGGCATTTTATTTATTCATATTTGTTATTTAATTCACAAAATAATCATATCATAGGCAGATTGTTAATGAAAAGACCTTACAAATAAAACAAAACAAAAAGTGAACAGAAACACAAGATGAAAATGTTTTTATTTAATTCTTTATAGTCACAAGATACAAAACATATACATAAAAATCTATGAAACAGCCCTACAAAAAGACATTGATAGAAAAGAAGAAAAGACCCAGCAAGAGTAGTTATATGTCTGTATATGATTTATTTTAATTTATACAATACAATGGCAAAGACAAAGAATATGACTCAAATACAAAAAGAAATTACTTTATTTCCAAAAAATGTACAAATGTGCTACCTTTGGGGGGGTCTTACCCCTCTGCCGGCAGTGGCAGCCGGAGTATTCTAGGCCCCTACCGGCAGGGCACAACCTTTATTTATGCAAAAATGACATATACTTGTAATTAACTGCCTAAAATACACAAATTAAAAACTACTGATTGACTAAACAAATAAATATGTGAGATATAGAAGTGAACAAATATGAAAACAGACACATACAGTTACTTATTTATTATCCTGGAGGTGTTCGTCTGGTCCAAGTTGGTGGGTCATCTCTGCATCGTCAGCTCCTCTGGGGTGGTCATCTGGGTCCTCAATCATCTATAGCTTAGGAAAACAACATAAAAAGGGGAAAAGCAGTTAGTAAATTCCTAAATCAAACAACAAATACGAGGCCTAAATTGATGCATTTTAAACTGATGATGGACATGGACAAAGGTACAAGAGATACTTATTATCCGGCTGGTGGGCATCAGGTCTTGGTTGGCAGTTCATCTCGGCATCATCAATTCATCTGGACTGGTCATCTGGGACATACATCTGTCTATATCTCAGTAAAATAAATATAATAGAGAAACAAGGTTAGTAAATTCTTGGTAACATGTTCACTTATCAGGGTGGAGGGCAAGGGGGTAAGGGTAGGGCAGGGGGGGGGGGAGAGATCCTGTATATCCTCTATATTATTCTGTAGGTGTTCAGTGGATCTTGTTCGGCAGGTCATCTCGACATCCTCGGCTCCTCTGGGGTGGTCTTCTGGGGCTTCCTTCACCTGCAGCTAAGTTAAACAATGCAAAAAGGGAAAAGCAGTTAGTACATTCTTAAAAACCAAGCAACAAATACACAGCCTAAAATGATGCATATTAAAAATGATGACAGGATAAAAAAAAAACAATGACATATTTACAGTTTGAGATACTTTATATCCTGCAGATGGTTATCAGGTCTTGGTCGGCAGGTCATCTTGTCATCATCAGCTCATCTGGACTGGTCATCTGGGGCATGCATCTATCTATATCTCAGAAAAATAAACATTGAAGAGGGATAAAGTGAGTAATCATTGGAAACGGTCTTTTTTATTTTCATTTATATATAATTTCATTTCAACATTGATTCAGAAAATACAATGGCATAAACAATATGAACTTAATACAATGGTATGAAAAGATTACAAATTAAACAGTCCTACCTAACAAAAACTATATGATGTAAAAACAAACACAGTGACAAAGATTTTATTTATTATTCTTCATTTTCATTTATTAAATAACATACAATGGCATGAAAAGACAGTTTGAATGAAATACAATGGCATGGACAAAGATAATAAACTGCAGGATGTAAAAAGAAGCACATGAACACAGAAGGCATTTTATTTATTCATATTTGTTATTTAATACACAAAATAATCATAACATAGACATATATTGTAAATGAAGAGGCCTTAAAAATAAAACAAAACAAAAAGTTAACAGAAAAACAAAATGAAAATGCTTTTTATTAAATTCTTTATATTCAGAAGATACAAAGACATATACATAAAAATCTATGAAATAGCATTACAAAACAACATCAATAGAAAAGAAGAACAGACCCAGCAAGAGTAGTTATATGTTTGTAATTGATTTATTTTTTATTTATACATAAATTTATACAATACAATTGCAAAGACAAAGAATATGACTCAAATACAAAAAGAAATTACTTTATTTCCAACAAATGTACAATTGTGCTACCTTTGGGGGGGTCTTACCCCTCTGCCGGCAGTGGCAGCCGGAGTATTCTAGGCCCCTACCGGCAGGGCACAACCTTTATTTATGCAAAAATGTCTTATTAATGAAGAAACAGTTCATGATGTCCTAATATCTATACATGCTTAATATATACTTGTAATTAACTGCCTTAAATACACAAATTAAAAACTACTGATTGACTAAGCAAATAAATATGTGAGATATAGAAGAGAACAAATATGAAAACAGACACATACAGTTACTTATTTATTATCCTGGAGGTGTTTGTCTGGTCCAAGTTGGTGGGTCATCTCAGCATCGTCAGCTCCTCTGGGGTGGTCATCTGGGTCCTCAATCATCTATAGCTTAGGAAAACAACATAAAAAGGGGAAAAGCAGTTAGTAAATTCCTAAATCAAACAACAAATACTAGGCCTAAATTGATGCATTTTAAACTGATGATGGACATGGACAAAGATACAAGAGATACTTATTATCCGGCTGGTGGGCATCAGGTCTTGGTTGGCAGTTCATCTCGGCATCATCAATTCATCTGGACTGGTCATCTGGGACATACATCTGTCTATATCTCAGTAAAATAAATATAATAGAGAAACAAGGTTAGTAAATTCTTGGTAACATGTTCACTTATCAGGGTGGAGGGCAAGGGGGTAAGGGTAGGGCAGGGGGGGGGGGAGAGATCCTGTATATCCTCTATATTATTCTGTAGGTGTTCAGTGGATCTTGTTCGGCAGGTCATCTCGACATCCTCGGCTCCTCTGGGGTGGTCTTCTGGGGCTTCCTTCACCTGCAGCTAAGTTAAACAATGCAAAAAGGGAAAAGCAGTTAGTACATTCTTAAAAACCAATAACAAATACACAGCCTAAAATGATGCATATTAAAAATGATGACAGGACAAGAAAAAACAATGACATATTTACAGTTTGAGATACTTTATATCCTGCAGGTGGTTATCAGGTCTTGGTCGGCAGGTCATCTTGTCATCATCAGCTCATCTGGACTGGTCATCTGGGGCATGCATCTATCTATATCTCAGAAAAATAAACATTGAAGAGGTATAAAGTTAGTAATCATTGGAAACAGTATTTCTGATTTTCATTTATATATAATTTCATTTTAACATTGATTCAGAAAATACAATGGCATAAACAATATGAACTTAATACAATGGTATGAAAAGATTACAAATTAAACAGTCCTACCTAACAATAACTATATGATGTAAAAACAAACACAGTGACAAAGATTTTATTTATATTTTGTTCCCATTTATTAAATAACATATAATGGCATGAAAAGACAATATGAATGAAATGACATGGACAAAGATAATGAACTATGGGATGTAAAAAGAAGCACATGAACACAGAAGGCATTTTATTTATTCATATTTGTTATTTAATACACAAAATAATCATAGCATAGACATAGATTGTTAATGAAAAGGCCTTAAAGATAAAACAAAATAAAAAGTTAACAGAAACACAAGATGAAAATTCTTTTTATTAAATTCTTTATATTTACAAAATACAAAACATATACATAAAAATCTATGAAATAGCCCTACAAAACTACATTGATAGAAAAGAAGAAAAGACCCAGCAAGAGTCGTTATATGTTTGTATTCAATTTATTTTCATTTATACATAAATTTATACAATACAATGGCATAGATTAAAAATATGACTCAAATACAAAAAGAAAATACTTTATTGGCGCAAAAAATGTACAATTGTGCTACCTTTGGGGGGGTCTTACCCCTCTGCCGGCAGTGGCAGCCGGAGTATTCTAAGCCCCTACCGGCAGGGCACAACCTTAATTTATTTAAAAATTACTTATTAATGAAGAAACAGTTCATGGTGTCCTTATATCTATACATGCTTAGTAAAAACTTTAAATAAATAAACGTTCTTTACTAAACCAACCAGACAAACCCAAACCTTACCAACCACTCAACCAAACCAATTACCCAAACTACTCACCCAAAGAAAAATAACCCCAAACCATATCAACTTCCAAACAAAACAATTATCAAATCAACCATTCCACTAACCAAACAAACCAAAGCAGCCACCCAAACTAAACTATACCCAACCCAAACAAAGAATGCTTTAATCCAATATTAATATTGTTTTTGCTTTGGAAAATTTATGATAAGGCAAATTCTTAGAATATTGTTTAACCTCTTTATGTTCATATTTACACACACATGACAAACCAATCAACCACAATGACAACCAAAACCAACCCCCCACAACTGACAACCTGGACAAACCACCCAAACCGTCAACCCAAACCAACCATCAAAACTAACCAACCAATCAACAAACCAAAACCAACACAATACTATATACACAACAACTAATAAAAAAATAATACACCTAAATGACTTGCTAAAATAATAAAATTATTAATGAATTAAAAAGCTAATTATAAATAAAAATGATTATCTAAAACAATTAAATGAGTAAATAAATAATAAATAAAATTAATAACTTATAACAAATTCACTGCTTTAAATACACAAATTAAAAACTACTGAGTGACTAAACAAATAAATATGGGAGATATGTAAGAGTAGAAATATAAAAACAGACACATACAGTTACTTATTTATTTTCCTGGAGGTGTTTGTCTGGTCCAAGTTCGTGGGTCATCTCAGCATCGTCGGCTCCACTGGGGTGGTCATCTGGGCCCTCAATCATCTATAGCTAAAGATAACAATTAAAAAAGGGGAAAAGTGGTAAGTACATTATTAAATCAAACAACAAATATTAGGCCTAAAACGATGCATATTAAAATGATGATGAACATGGACATAGCTACAAGAAATACTTATTATTCGGCTGGTCGGCATCAGGTCTTGGTTGGCAGGTCATCCCGGCATCATCAATTCATCTGGTCTGGTCATCTGGGGCTTACATCTATCTATATATCAGTAAAATAAATATTACAGAGAAACAAGGTTAGTAAATTCTTAGAAACATGTTCACTTTCTTATATTATAACAATTAAAAGCAAAAATTACGAATTAGAAAATAAGTACATAATTAGATAAATAACTTTATAAATAACAAAATACATAGCTAATTAAATAACAGATATGTCTAACTTAATAACTACTAAAATAACTTCCTTTGTAACTAATTTAATGCTAAATTATATAACTAATAACCAGGGTTATGGCAGGAGGTAGGGCATGGGGTAGGGCACAGGGGTAGGGCATGGTGGTGGGGGGGGGGGGGGGGGGGGATTGGGGTGGAGGGCATGGGGGTTAGGGTAGGACAGGACATGGCAGGGCAGAGCAGAGCAGGGTAGGGTAGTCTAAGGTAAGGTAAGATAAAATAAGGAAAAGAGAAAATGAGGAAAAGTTAAAGGTAAAAAAAGAGTAAAAAAAAAAATGCTATATATAAGAGTAAAAAGATGGAAACAGACACATACAGTTATTAATTTATTATCCTGTAGGTGTTCGGTGGATCTTGGTCAGCAGGTCATCTCGACATCCTCGGCTCCCATGGAGTGGTCTTCTGGGGCTTCCTTCACCTGCAGCTAAGGTAAACAATGCAAAAAAGGGAAAAGCAGTTAGTACATTCTTAAAAACCAAGCAACAAATACACAGCCTAAAATGAAGCATATTAAAAATGATGACAGGACAAGAAAAAACAATGACATATACAGTTTGAGATACTTTATATCCTGCAGGTGGTTGTCAGGTCTTGGTCGGCAGGTCATCTTGTCATCATCAGCTGGTCTGGACTGGTCATCTGGGGCATGCATCTATCTATATCTCAGAAAAATAAACATTGAAGAGGTATAAAGTTAGTTAACTTTGGAAGCAGTATTTTTTATTTTCATTTATATATAATTTCATTTCAACATTGATTCAGAAAATACAATGGAATAAACAATATGAACTTGATACAATGATCTGAAAAGATTACAAATTAAACAGTCCTACCTAACAATAACTGTATGATATTAAAACAAACACAGTGACAAAGATTTTATTTATATTTTGTTCCCATTCATTAAATAACATACAATGGCATGAAAAGACAGAATGAAATACAATGGCATGGACAAAGATAATGAACTACAGGTTGTAAAAAGAAACACAGGAACACAGAAGGCATTTAATTTATTCATATTTGTTATTTAATACACAAAATAATCATAAAGTAGACACATATTGTTAATGAAAAGGCCTTACAAATAATACAAAACAAAAAGTAAACAAAAACCCAAGATGAAAATGCTTTTTATTAAATTCTTTATAGTCACAAGATAAAAATACATATACATAAAAATCTATGAAAAAGTCCTACAAAACTACATCAACAGAAAAGAAGAAAGACCAAGCAAGAGTAGTTATATGTTTGTAATTGATTTAATTTTTATTTATACATAAATTTATACAATACAATGGAATAGACACAGAATATGACTCAAATACAAAAAGAAAATACTTTATTTCCAAAAAATGTACAATTGTGCTACCTTTGGGGGGGTCTTACCCCTCTGCCGGCAGTGGCAGCCGGAGTATTCTAGGCCCCTACCAGCAGGGCACAGTGTATTTAAGTGTTCAAAAGTCAGACTAATAAATACAGGAAAGTGTGATGAATTAATTAAAACTACTAAGGTTAGACGCCACTAAATAAGTTTGTTCTATATTCTATAGTGCATTGCGAAAAGATAGAAACAAATTGCACCATGACCAAGTTATGATGGACCCTCATAACCATTTATAGGTGAAACAAGCTACTTACTGTCTATTAGAAAGTTCAAGAAATAAGGCAACTTTTGCAACTTGTAAGAAGGTTCAGCTTCATAGACTGCACATACCACCAAATTGCCAGTCTGTAACCGCCAAATTTCAATGAAAGATGTACTTCCTGTAAAAGTGGATCAGTCCATTATTGTGCATAGGGGTTAAAGACTTTTGCTTTCTTTTAATTCTACATAGCTTAAGCTTTCTTTTGGTACCAAAAGGTTCAGATTACCTTCAAAATAGGAAATTTAAAGCCAAAACATAGCATCAGACTGTTACTAAAGAGAAAAATCCATGTCACACATTCTACTTCCGGTCAGTATTTAGTGTAACCACCCTTTCAAGCATCACTTATTGCTTCAAAACTCCTTTAAAACAATATTTTCTTAAAGGGTAATATATTTCCAAAGAAAAGATGAAATGTTTTGTATTTTTCATTAAAATTAATGAAATGGGGGTCATTTTTGCATACCAGTATTTTTTTGCACACAATGCATTTTCATGGCCCTTTTTTCAGTGAAAATCTATATTTAAAAATGTAGAGCAACTTACACTCAAAAAAGCATATAAACATGCAAGTAACTATTTTATGTATCATTGATTAGACTGGACAACTAAATTAACATTTAAAATGATTTTCATTAATTTTATTGTATTTATTGATTAAAAAAATGGATATTTTTGAAATTTGTCTCAAAAATGCAGAAAAATCCATCCTAAAGTGCAAAGTATCTGCTAAGTCACAAAAAATACTGCACCAAGTACAAGACAGTTATCCTAACATGTCATGATTCTCTTGTTTAATGAAAATGTAGAAGCATTGTCATTAGATGTCACATGGAGTAGGTGCAAATCTTTAAGGCGGCACAATCCGGCCAAGGTTTGGGTCACAACTTAGTCTTACTGAGAGAGCGATTTGAATATATGCATGCCAGAAAGGCATGGTTGTAAGGTTTTAAGGAGTATTAAGCTATCCTTGGTGAATGCAGAACACTTCAAAGCACACAGTTATATGTTGGAGCCCCTATTTTGTCAAGAATATGATGCTGATCTGTTCGAAAGAGGTTTTAAAAAATGAAAAAAAAACAATCACACATTGTTTTCATGGCATTTTATCCAGATTTCAACTTAATTTTTGTTTTTAACTATCACAGTAAGGTGTAAACATGAAGAATAATGCTTGTTGTATTATATATAACTCTGAAAAGTAGAAAAGAGGATCATTTATATGTAAAACTATAATTTTGGTATGTGACACTGTAGTTGCCAGGTTCTGGTCCCAGCACATTTGACTCCTTTCACTGTTGTATGAAAATGGATCCTGGTACAGGTTAAGGTCATTAAAATGCTTGTTTTTCAGAAAATAAAGATACAATAATGAAAAGTGTCATCAAAACATATTATCTTTAGACTAAATGACACCAAAGATACATGTTGGGTGATGGTTGGAATCTTTTTTGAGCATTTTTTTCATTTTTCAGGCTCATTTTCATATCAGGACCCCTAAATTCAGACTAAACAGTTAATCTATTTCTGAAATGTCTTCAAATGGCAAAATTCATTGATAGAATACCATTGTTATAAGGATTTACTCATCTGCAGTAATTTTCAAGCCAAAGGTACAGATGACGATTCTTCCAGAAATGTTGCTTAAAGGTTAGATGCCACTAAATAAGTTTGTTCTATATTCTATAGTGAATCGCGAAAAGATAGAAACAAATTGCACCATGACCAAGTTATGATGGACCCCAATAACCATATATAGGTGAAACAAGCTATTTATTGTCTATCATAGAGACCAAGAAATAGGCAACTTTTGCAACTTGTAAGAAGGTTCAGCTTCATAGACGGCGCATACCGCCAAATTGCCAGTCAGTAACCGCCAAATTTCAATGAAAGATGTACTTCCTGTAAATTTGGATCAGTCCATTATTGTGCATAGGGGTTACAGACTTTTGCTTTCTTTTAATTCTACATAGTTTCAGCTTCCTTTTGGTACCAAAAGGTTCAGATAACCTTCAAAATAGGAAATTTAATGCCAAATCATAGCAACAGACTGTTACAAAAGAGAAAAAGTCCATGTCACACATTCTACTTCCAGTCTGTATTTAGTGTACATGTAACCACCCCTACTAAATTTACTAACCAAACGGACTAAAAACAAACAAAAATAACTAACTTACTATTTAAACTTACTAACAAAAATAATTTCTCAAATATATCAAAGTAATCAAATCAGACTGATCGTTATTAATAAGTCTTACTTCATTTAACCAAAATAACTAACAAACAGACCTTTAACCCAAATAACTCAACTTACTTACCATAATATCTATATTACCAAAATATCTAATCTTAATTCACCAAGAAACTTAACTTATTGATGCAAGCAAAACATAAAAGGCAACCATCTAAACCAACCACCTAAACCAACCACATTAACCAATCACCTAAACCAACCACCTAATCCAACACTTAAACCAACCACTTTAACCTACTACCTAATCCATCATCTAAACCAACCAGCTAAGCCACCACTTAAACCAATATCCTTAACTAACTACCTAATCCATTGAAACCACCTAAACCAACCACATTAACCAAACACCAAAACCAGCCACATTAACCAACAACATTAACCAACCACCTTAAGCAACCACCTAAACCAACCACTTTAACCATCCAACTAAACCAACCACTTTATCCATCCAACAAAACCAACCATATTAACCAACCACCTAAACCAACCACATTTACCAACCACCTAAACAAGCCAACTAATCCACCCTCTAAACCAACCACTTAAACCCATCACATTAACTAACCACCTTAACTAACCACAATAACCACATCTAAACCAACCACATAAAACCACACATAAACTAACCACATAAGCCAACCATCTAAACCAACCACATTAGCCAATCATCTAAACCAACCATCTAATCCACCACTTAAACCAACATCCTTAATCAACCAACTAATCCACCACCTAAACCAACCATCTTAACCAACCAGCTTAACCAATCACATTAACCAACCACTTCAACCTACCACATTAACCAACCACCTAATCTACCATCTAAATCAACCACCCAAAGCAGCCACCCAAACCAACCACCTAAACCAACCATGTTAACCAACCACCTGAACATACCACTTGAACTCACCAACCTAAACAAAAAAAAACATTTCATACAAGAAAGTGTTGAATATAGAAAGGTATTTACAAAATGTAATAATAATTTGAACAGTGATCCAGCATTTGGTAGATGACTTGCAGTAGAAAGCAGATTTCTTTGTACACTTTTCACTTCTTTAAATCTTTGTTCTTTTCTTCCATTCTCTTTCTGCCATGTTTTTGTTACTTGTTACTTCTTCATTCAAGTCTTTCTTTTCATTTCAAAGAACAAAAACAAACAGTTTACATGTACTTAGTACTTCTTAGTAATATCGGCAATAAACATTTCATACATGAAAATGTTGTATACCAAATCAAATGAGAATCTAACAACTTTTTAATAAATTTGCTTAATTGCAAACAGTCATCTTTCAGTCAAACATTAAAGGTGGAATCCAACAATTTTGACCATTTTTACTCTCATGCAACCAATTATTGTTACCAGAAAAGATCCAGCAAAATGCTGTTTATTTGTGCCGTACACCCATGTTAACTATTTTTAAACTATGAAAACCATGTGACAAGAGACTTTTAAGATAACATTATATGATCATCAGGGTAATCAGCTCAAATGTTGATATCTATTTTTAGAAGATATCCCCATCATGTTTATTTATAGATTTGGAAAAAATGAACATAATGAGCATTTAATTCTAGGACTTGTACTATTGAGGAAGTTTTTAAAGCCATCTGAACTTAGTACTTAATTATGAAACTTCTTTGCCCAAATATCTCAAAACAGGGAAAATAGATTGTTACATATACTTGATATAGACAAACTGTCAGACACCACCTTTAAAAACACAAAACATTTTATGTAATGATTACAGATTTATTTAATTCTTTAATTGCATTTTTTCTTTATTCCTGCATTTTTATTTTTTCTTCATGTTTTCCTTTTTATATTTTTTTTTCTTCCATCTGATCTTATATGATACATTTCTTTATTCCTTCCTTTCATTCTTTGTTCTCAGAATCATTTGTGCCTTTCTTTTAAGCCATCACTTTTTTGTTTCTTTCTTCATGGCTGTTTTCTTTCTATCTTTGACCTTTATATTTCCTTTCTTCTGGTTTTCATTATGTATATCTGGTGTATATTTTTCTTTGTAAGACACAGTTAAATAAAATGCAAATAAAGTACACCAAGAACAGTTAGCAACCAGATAAATGGGAAAAACACATACGTAAATAGCAAACAAAACATACAAACACAATAACTGGTACAAGACAAAGAAAAGGAACAGGCACTTACTATTTAAGGAATGCAGGAAAAAATGTTAACATGTCCATGAAGGAATGACACTGGAAGAGGAAGAACATGGGCAGCCACATAAGTAGGGTAGGACTGGACAGTCTCTGAAACAGAAGATTAAACAACAAATTAGAACTCACAGGGTAGAAATACTTGAAGCTGCACAGTGAGAAGTTCAGTTTCATCTTGCCTATATACTGCTTTTATTAAACTGAGTAAATTTGAAATACATGCATTAGAGTTGATGAGTGATGGGATGGGATTAGCCAGCATTTTTGCCAATACAATGGTCACTCACTCTGTTTAGACCTAAATCTTGTTATTATGCAAGCGGCCTCCATGTCGGATATTTTTGTAAAATATCTTGTTTATTACAATTATTAGAAGTGAAATACATTGGATTTAGCTTTGAGTAAAGCCACAGTGTTATAAATCTAACAAATATTGGGACTACATCTTTAAGTCAGTTTTAACAAAGATATTTATGTCATTGAAAATGGTCTTCTTTAGACACATTTCAATTATAAAGAGTTTAAATACTTAAACAATTTCATTGGCTGTTCAAGTTTAATTTTCTATACAATGTTGCTGTTTTCATAGCAAAATACAACTTCTAAAACAGGTGTGGAAAAGGCCAAACTTTTTTTTACCGTATTTATTAGAAGACTACTGATCTGTCTGTGGATGATGTCAATGAAACTATATGAGGAGTAACCACAAGAGATCTGCTCTGTCTTAAAAATAACATTAAAGAAAAGAACAAGTAATTTAAATACCAGGAACTTTAACTTTTTATTAAATTGTGGTCTTAAAATAAGTCAAAAGACAATGGTGGATCTAGTCTGTTACTTAACATGAATATAGTAACACATAAGTTTGATGTTATGAAATGTGTCAGACGCAGCCTGTAAAAGAAAAAAATCATCAACTGCAGAATTGGCCCAAAGAAAGAATAACACAATATATGCACCAATTTTTTAAAGTCAAACCAGGGTCATAATTCTAAAGAATCTAAACATGACTTTAATTAGAAGGTGCAATCTCTAGGAAGAAATATGTGAAGTTTTTCCGATTTATGCACTGTTAAGTTGCATGCAAAACTTTAAACAAAGTTTTTGAGTTAAGAGAAAAAGCAGTCATTTGAAAAAAATAATTCTGAATGTTTTAATTCTTGTTTGTTTGTTGGGTTTTATTGTCCCACCAACATTATTTCAGTTATGTGGAGACGGTGTCCACTTGAAGCAGATATAGTGCTGCCTTCACTGTGTATAGCATGCTGTAAACATTTGGCATGATACCACACCTGGTCATATTATCCTGACACTGGGCCAACCAGTCGTGGAACTACCTTTATATTTGCTTAAGTGTTAGCAAGGGAGCTATACCACTACCAGTTTTAATGACTTTAGTATGTTGCGGCCCGGTATCGAACCTGGGGCCTCCAGTATGTGGAGTTTAATTCTGGTTTTAGAATAAAAGTTTACTTAAAGGGCATGAAAATTAATCCACTGTGTGCCCTTGTTGTTGAGACAGACCCTTGATTGTAGCTAGGGTGCAAAGCTTTAACCAGAATTTGAAAATAATATGACTATATTTGCTTTCAATAGTAAATAACAGACATATTTAAACCTGTGAAGTTCAAATGTTATATGTTCAGTGATCTTGTCAATATGTATATCTGGAAACTTAACATTTATGTCTGGTGAATGGGATCATTTAACACTTTCAGAAACTTGTTGCAACAGAATATAGAGATGGTCAAATGATGGCCAGATTTTGAGAAAGTTGTAAAGGTAATAAAGTTGTAAATGTTTATTATTTTACTAAACCAATGACAATGTTCAATTCTTAAATCATGATCACACGTACATTGTGAGATAAGAATATTGCTCAAAGGAAGCATCTTGATCTTGCTGGGTTTATCATAATATCTGTTACCGAGTTACTATTAACGATATCATCACTGCTCTAACGAGAGAGAAGACCATTATTTGGCATAAGTCAACATGTGCTATGTTCATTCACCTAAAATAGATGCCCATAACCTGCATGATTTAAAATTATATTGAATGAAGTAAATACTTACATGTGTCTCTACGTCTTTGTGGTGATATCATTTAAAATATAGATTTTAAAACGTTTTAAACATCATTTTTCAATCTCGATTCAACAGTCTGACGTCAATCGCCACTTTCTTTCCAACTATGAAAGTCCGCCTAAAACAGATGTGTAATAATATCTCGTGCAAATCGTGTGTTCTGGATACGGTCAAAAAGCTAGCTGAGAGATGATGGTGACCTTTGATTGGTTCGCTCTACCTTTTTCACCTGGTGTGCATTGTTTCACTGTGTAGATGTGGACACCTCTGGAACTACACGGTTGCAAGAAAAGGTTCAGTGGTTTAACTTATGCCTTTAATCCTCAATTATCTGAACATTTGTTGAATATCAATCATACAAAAGACGGAATCTTATGGTCGTACAGGTCTTCTTTCTGATACTTCTAAAGATACAGTAGCGTATTTGTGAAGGGGCGGGCCGACAGACGAGATCCCCCACACCCCTTCAATTCCCGGATCATACTTAAAATATCTTAAAATACAATACAATATTTTATTTCAATTAAAAATCCTCCCATATTATTAATTTTGGCCCAGATACACACCAGTAAGGTGGCATTAATCGCACTATTTAAACAAATGTGCCCCAAACCAACCATGACGGGTTTCTGTGCAAGGAGGGTTATGCACCCCACACCCCCACCCACAACCAGGTAAAAAGAGTAGAGTTGTAAAAACACATATATATATATATATATAAGCTTAAAAATACTTTAAGCTTTTAAAGTAAATTTAATTTGTTGCATTTTTAGGTCGAGGTTAGAGGTAAGGGTCCCTCACTGTGTGTATTCAATGCGATCAAGTAGAATAGATCTTGATTCATACCGCGCCCTACCCCCCCCCCCCCACTCCCCCCCCCCCGCCTCATATGAATTTAAGAAAATCCACGCTCCCCCATAGGTAAACCCCTGGATCCGGCCGTGGGGCGTAGCTAAGCATTATATGATTGGCGCTAGGGAGTCCGGGAGGCACGCTCCCCGGAAAATTGTGTGTTTCTAGTTCGAACGTGTTGAATTCTGGTGAGGTTTTGGTTTAAAGATATAACTAGATTTTAAATAAAATATTTTGGCACAAACATTTAAATATCAAAACAAGAATTGTTTCTAATTATGACAGGCTTCTTTATTTCCACCACAGAAGCTTTTCAAGCACAGGTGCCATGTTCTGGTTATGACCCAGTCAGGGTTCGACATTAAGGACCGACCGAACGACATTCACTAGTAGATCGGTGGTCCGGTCTAGCTAAGTCCTAGGCTAGCTGGACCGACTGGTCGTGTTCTAAATCGGAAAAAGTTCGCCGAAAATCCGCCTATGAATGAATCAAAAGTCAAAAATATTTATAATGATTAAACTCGGTCACTATTGACGGTTGTCGATACAGTTTCTTGGGAAACCCGTGCGCTATATTTAGCGGTATATTTAGTAACAACCTTGACATACGTTCACTCATTGGCTGGTGTTTCAGAACGAGGCTTTTTTCCCCATTCGGAACACCTCGGATAATTCACGAATCATCTCTCGGATGTATGTAGGTAGTCGTATTACGTCGGCCATTTCTGTAAATGGGACTGCTTTTGTGACAGACGTCAAAACAAAGATGGCAGCTCGGATGACAGCTGACTATAGTACGATGCCTGTAAAATTTCACTTTGTGGCTGCTTCGAATTTAAATCATCCAAGTTAAATTTACCCGGCACAGCAAAGACATGGCTGTCAAACGACTCCATTGTTTATGTTTTGTGCGAACTAAATTTTAAGCATATTCTTCCGACTTCCGGCGAACAAAACGATCGTGATTTCTGTACGTATCATTGCACCAGATACATCCGAGGGCAATCGTACCTGCTCGGCGATCTTCGGCAAGCTTCTGATTACGTAGAATCACCGAAGCGTGATCCGAGTGATGATTGTCCCGAGGACGGAATTACCCGAGGAGTTCCGATTGTTTTTTCCCCCCAACACTTGTCAAATATCCAATGTCCTAATACTAACGGATAAGATTGCTAATTTCTTTGTCTAACTTCTTATTTTCTTATAATTACGGAACTGTCCTATTATTTTTTATACTATTTAAATAAAAATGCGAGGGATACAAAAGCACGAATACTACAGTTAAGGCAGTAGTTCCGAAACACTAACGAAACAATCGCTGTTTTTTCATTGTTGTTTTCGGTGATTGATTACAACTTTATGTGTTTGAAAGCACTAATGTATCTTCTTCATAACACATATTAAACATTTGGAATGGGTTTCCATCTTCTCCGTTTAAATCTATGTTTTCTACCTGTAGTAAAAGCAGTAGTTCCGAAACAAGAGCATGTGTTCCGGAACATGTCTATATGTCGGCATATTCCACCCGCTGCAGTACACAACGGAAGTTGGGGACTTTCTCCAACTTATGTATAATTGTCAAATGACCTGTCACTATTCTACTTAAGCACGCAGCAATTGGCCGTGCACGAAAGACAAACACAAAAAACATTTAATTTTTAAAGGGTGGAATAACAAAACAACCAAAACAGATTTCTGCATACAGCTTTACTGACCTTAAGATGTAGGCATAAAAATAATAAAAAAAAAACATAAGTAACAAACAAAAACACAACAAAATGATTGATGTCAAATAATATCATAAGTTAATGACAATAATTTTGCGAAATAAGGTTAATCTTCTTATTTTGAAAGACTAGTTAGGTTATGCTAGTAATTGTGAAAGAGAAATGAGTTTTATAACTTTGGTCAAATTACAAACCTGTGTGCAACTATGGATTTAATGGCTTTCTTATCACATTCCCTCTGGGTCTTGGAGGTTTTTACCAAGACAGTGCTGACTCAAATTAGACAACAGTCTGGTCAAGGTCTGATCTATCTGCCCATAGTTGTAGCTCATAATAAAAACTTATTTCTCTGAAGTATGCACCATACAGATTTTATGGCGATAAATATCAATGAGGGCATGATATTATGAAGTAAAACTAGTAAAGAGTAAATATTACTTGATTTTAAAAGTATTAAAGGTGGTATCCGACAGTTGCTTTTTTTCCCTCAATATAACAAAATAAGTCATAAGCCTGAAAAGGTCTTGAAAATTGCTCTTCATTAATGTCAAAGATCTGTGTGAACAGTCAAGGATAAATTCCCACTCATTATTGCAAGCTTGTGTTTCCTATCTGAGCCACGCTGCATAGATAGTTATTTTTAAACTTAGGAAAACCATGTGACCACTTACTTTTATATAGTCATCCGGACAATCTTCTCTGACGTCGGTATCTATTCCACTATCACACTTTTTATAGAGTAAGAAAGACAGAATATTTAGACTTTTTTTTCTCAATTAGTACATTCTAAAAATAAAGTTAGAGTCAAAATCGTCTTTATAATGACTAAAGTATGCGTTAATGCAAAAAGTATGTCCATATACTCCAAGGCAGCCGTCAGATATTGGTGTGCGTATTTAATATATGCAAATTGTTGGATACCACCTTTAAAGTTTTACAACCTAATTTTCAAAATAAATTTCTTCACCTTATCAATGAACTGAACCTGATACTTTTGAAATATTTGAAACAGAGACACCATTTTTTCTTGTATGTCATTCAATGCAAAAATATGATTACGAAAATTGATGCTTATTTATAAACAAAAAAAAAATAAAACACATAGTTTAGGTGGATTTCAAGGTAAATGAAGAAAACAATGATGCAAAAAAAATGAAAAATATGAAGTAATACACACATATAAGAATTGAGTAGGTACTTCTTCACAAATTTTCAAAAACAAAGCAGAGTAACTACAAATAGAACAAGAACCTGCCAATGACTGTATATCCCCCGCCAACAGGTGCTTTTTCCCCAGAAATGGCAGCCTTAGAATTTAACATCATTATTACAAGTGCAATCTATAAAAAAAAATTAATGAAAAATGTTTCAGTTGTTATTAACAAGTTTACTGCTACACTCATTACATGTGTAATATGCAATGAAGGTACAACAGGACAAATGGTATCCCAACAATATGTATAGTCACTTACAAACATTCAATTGAAATAGTTGATCCAGGTTCCATTTCTGAAACTGTCTTGTTAACTTGTGCAAGTGTTTGATCAAAATACTTTGCTACTGGCTTGATGAAGTAATTACAAGGCAGATGAACCCCACCACCAATATCATGTTGGTCTGGCCAGGGGTATGAACTTGGTACTGGGTCACCACAGACTTCAGCATATACTATTCCCCCTTCACCTAACACCTTCCTAAAACAAAATGCCAGTTCTCTTGGAACATGGCCAAATGGGAGACCTGCAATATCTGACTGAAAAATATTACGTTGTTCATCTGTTAACAATGAGTGTAAACTAGGGTGAAATGTGGATAGTTCTGGGATCCAGACAAGACATTCACTTTCATCATGAATGTTATTATATTCGCTATCTACAGGTAACCTAGTTAGAAGATCAGTTCTGGGAGGTTTTATCTTGAAGTGATGGTAAACCTTTACAACACAGTTTTGTACCAAAATGAAAATATCTGACAAAGTCACAGATGCCTCTCTAGCAGGCAGGCTACATGTACTGGTACCTTCACCTGGCTCAGTTCCTTGATGCACCTGAAGAAAAAAAACGTTATTTTATTTATAAAGTAATGATTGTCTTTATGATAATGGTCAAATAAAAGTGAAATATTATGCTTGGAAAACATGCAGATATACATGATGTCAAAGCACATCACTTCACTAGATTTTGATAATGAAATCTCTTTAATATATGTGTATGAATATTTTTTTTGGGGGAGGGGGGGGGGGGGTGTAAATCAGTGGTATAAAACAGAATTTATTGAGAAAAAAAGAAGTTTTTACAAAATCGTTCAATATGTTTGAGATTTCCCCCATCTGGGATGTAACCCCAATCTGCTCTCAGCTGTTCCGGAATAGCTGCTCATACAAACATACATAAAACATGGTATATTTTGCTTTTCACAATCATAAAACAAAAGTTTGCATTAAGTTAGCCAAGAATAGGTATAGGTAATTCATTTTGATGCATAAGTTTGATTGCTTACCTTAGGACTGTTTTTTTTCTTATCACAATGTTTTTTTTTACCCCAGTTTCGTTAAACGGTGTTGACTTAAATTGTTACGCAGGTGATATTTTCAATCGACTGTTGTTTTTTTTTCGCCCTTTAACACTCGTCTTAAATCTTCGGAAAAACTTGGAAAAATGTGAAAAATACCGAATTCGATAGAAAAGAACCAATATTTGGAGTATTTTGCGAGCAAACATTCAGAAATCGAGTGGTTGTTTCGGAACTACTGCTGTTTCGGAACTACTGTCTTAACTGTATCTGTAATGTTGGGATCTCAAGTATTACGACAACAGACTATAATACGGTTTGTTTATAATGCACTATGCGCAGACGACAAAAAATGTCGAGCAATGTATTTAAGTTCGGTTTTTCGTCCGAAAAAAAAAAGAAAAGACGTAAGACAATACGAAACGAAAGAGGAAGGATGCTTCAAAGGAACTGAATGACAAAACAATGCGGATAAGATCGTTTTGTCCAAAAGGAACAGATGAGTTTAGTTGGCTAGATTTAGAAGAAAAGAGCCATCTTACGACGCATCTCTATTACCGACGTATTCCGAATATTTCAACATGCAAATCAACACAGAATGGCTTTGACCTAGATTTCTAAAAATTAGTTGATTTTATGGTAAATTTTTGGTTTAGAGGTTAGTTGTCCTTTACAAATTCAAAGTTTATAAGTTGATATTGTGGTCAAACAAGTCAAACAAGTACGACGATAATACAGTGGTCCATGCTAAGACATGCAGATAGTATGAAGAGTGTGGATGATATGTTGTCGGTAAGGACAATTTCAGGATCGATAATATAAAGGGTCATTCTGAATCTGAATCCCATATATATCTCACTAACGAAAATATGATCTTTAGTACAGCTCACCGCTCACTACTTTTGTTGCATCCTATACTAGGGAAATAAAGCAGGTTGACAGTCATGTGAGTCTAGCCTGTTCAGTTGTGTGAAAACGTTTAGTTATATAGGAATACTTAACTTTCTAGTCATATAATTACCAATGTATGATACATGTATTAGATTAGAAAATTAAGTATAATCATACCTATGTTGCATAAATAGAATGTTTCATACTAATTTTCTAGTCAAAAATGTCTCGTACTTAGTTATATTGGTATGTTATTGCAACACAATGCTTGAACTCATATAAAATTTGATTTAAGTAGGACTTGTATGTGTATTATGCGTTTTACATTTTGGTCTAGTCCAGTTTAGGTCAGGTCTAGTAAGTTTTCTAAGTTACTGGACCACTGGTCCAGCTCTCAAAAAAGTTAACGTCGAACCCTGGACCCAGTTATTTTTTTATTTGTGTGTGTGTGTGTGTTTGTGTGTTTTTTTTGTTGTTTTATTGGGGGGGGGGGGGGGGGTGAAAGTTGGAACTTGGTTAAATAATGCCGGCCCCACACAGACACCTAAATTTCAAAGTTTCAATATTCTCACACAGAAAGACATTCCAATACATAATTAACACAAAGACCTCAATAACTTTTTGTAAAATACATGCAAGTTGTATAATAAATTGATACAATAATGGGGAGGGGGTAGCTACAGAAACTTGCAACAAAAGTTTCTAAATGAAAATTAAAACGTACACGCAGTAATGCACGCAACAAAGCAATATTTCTAGTAATGAAATTTGTTATTTTTATTTTATGTCGTTCATTTTATTTATTTATTTATTTATTTATTTATTTATTTATTTATTTATTTATTGGTGAAATCACGCTAAATTTATACGTCTCACCGACTTGGCGTTCTTACTGCGTCCCTAGCGTGGCCCAGAACGCCGTTGAAACGCCATGAACGCAGTGGGTTTGAGTCGGAGACGCATCAGGTCGCCGAAAGAACCATAGGAAGCACCAGGACGCGGAGCCTTTGCGACTATTTTGAACACACACACACACACACCGTACCGGGCGGCATTGTCGCCATGTGAACGCCAATAAATTGATTGACATGCAATTGGAGACTATACGACAACCCTAGGGCGTTTGTAGTACGTCCAGGTAGTTCTTAACACGACCATGGCGTTTTCAGGAACTCTTTAAGGCGTCTCCAAAACGTCTATGACTCTATTGGGTGTATTGTACGACTATGGTGTGTGTGCAACCCGACCTTGTTTTGCAGAACGAAAAGCATGGAGAATGGGGTACTGGGTAGGATGTTGGCTTGGCGAAGTCAGATGAGAACAGTTTGGCCACTGTCATCGTCTTAAGCCAACCCTTAGGTCCTGGTTCATTTCAGAACTTCCTAAGAGTAGCACCTGAAGTGTTTGATCAATTTCTTGTAAGGTTGGGTCATGGAATCGCAAAGCAGGACACGAACTACAGAAAAGATATTGCTCAGGGGACAAAACTGCCAGCCACACACGAAGTTGAACGTTTCTAGAATCTATAGGTCCCTTTATGTACGTTCTCCACCACCAGCTCCAGATATGAGTTTTGCAAGCTTCAAGAACGGCGCCTGCACAGATCGATATCATACATTGACGATACTAACGTCTTTTTTCCTGAAGGTTTGCTTGCCTATTTCAGATGGCATCCTTTTTCTTTTCCTTATCCTTTCATGAAGGCAACTCCATGACGTATCTTTCTGGAGGGTCCCGCAGCCACTTTACCATAACCCCTTCTGCTTGCAGTAAAGGGTCACCACATAAACCAATGTACTCTTCTTTTGCTTGACCGGGCTGGGATTCAACCTCAGAATCAGCCGGTGGTGGCGTCAATTCCCGTGACTTTGGCCGTCCGCGCCCCTTTTGTCTTTACCATTCTGAACATAAATTTCTCTGGCCAAACTACCCAATTTATACACGCCACGCTGACGCCGAATGGTCGTCGTGTGAACCCCGTATTTTGAACGCCACAGATGTCGGGCAGTCGCTGTGTGCCCTCCTCCACCACCGTAAGAACGCCATAGACGCCGCTCAGACGTACTAAACACCCCCGTGAACGCACCGTACACTCCACCAGGTCGCATAAAACGCCTTAGGAACGCCATATGAACGCCGTATTTATAAACGCAGTACAAGCGCAATAGACATTCTGGAAACGGACACAGCAAGACGCTGGTCTGACAGCTCACGGAAATTCGCATAGTTTTTTTTCTTCAAAAAAGACACCGGGGTTCCTAGTACGACTACATGGCGTTATCCGAAAAAATACGGACTAAGGTCGCCGTAAGAACGCCTTATCTGCGTGTCCGGGGTATTAATAATACTTAAGCCGGTGGGTATATTCAAAGCTTACAAAATGTATAAAATAACACACAAAACAGCACATAGTAAACATATTATATACTTGGCCATTTCAACAAAACTACTTCATGTGATTTTGTTGTTGTAAAATTTGATATTTATCTCCCAATAATACAGAGTTTATCAATTCGATTATAAATCAAACACCCTAAACAGAGGCATTTTCAAATATAAATAATGTTTATAGAGCATACAGTTACATACATGTATTTCAGATATTTTGAGTAAAGCACTAATTTTACGAACTCAGATTACTCGTCCTATTTGTTTTTGTGATTTTTTAAAAACTTTACTTACTAGAAAATAATCCTTATTCATATATCAATTTAGACCAAATATTTATTGATTTTAAAAACGATACCATTTACTGTCCATTGTACTTGAAATTAATAAAGTGCAAAATGACTTTCGAACATCTAAGCTTCCAGATATCGCATATAGATAAATACATATGTACAGTAATAATTAAAAATAATAAAACAAAACTGGAAATAATAGCCTACTTCACATATGTAAACAATAATCACAAGTTACATAGTGTATATTGTTCACATGTATATGTGAAGTACGCTTGATGCTCCCGTTTCGGTGCTAAAGTTTTGAACTTCTTGTATTCATCAATTTCAGCGTGTTCTTTTGTTCTAGATTTTTTTTATATCTTTTATGTTTGATGTACTTGCAAGAATGCGAGCAATCAGACCCTTGAAACCGCCAGACTGTGCAGTGAACAAATATTGAAAATAAGCAAGAAAGAAGGCATGGTTACGCTCGTGATGTAAGATTTGAAGATATTTTTTTAAAATTTACTTTTGGAAAAACTTTTTAGAGATACAGTTACAATGCCCCTACAGTGTAAGAATGCGATAAAATTTGTGTAAAGAAACCATATTCGCCCCTTTGCGGGTTTTACGCGACCTTTTTGGTGAGTACATGTAGTTAACCGGAAGTGTTTCAAGTTTAAAAATGGCGTCATGTTTAACAGAATTTAAAAATATCCATTAATTTCCCATGTTTTGCCATACTAGCAATATGTCATTAGTTGTTTTACACTCAAATACAGAAGTTGAAACAGTCTGCAACTGTTTTATATGTATAAATTTAATTCTAATCCAAACAAGCTATCGTGGTGAAGTGAATTGGGGAAAGATTAAGGTCTAACATCTAGTTCTGGTAAGTTTTTTTTTTTTTTGTAAACCGGCGATACCAGTTTTCACGCACTCAAGCTTCGTATGTTTTGCAAGCACCATTAAATGCTCATTCATTAAAATAAAATTGATAAACATTTAAGAAAATAACGAACATTTCTGAAAAATACTTACCTTAACTGACTTGTTATATCGTCGATCGTTTAATGGCCGCCAAAACAATAGTAGTCTAGATTAATGCAGGATTTCCTTCAAAATAAATGTTATTGAAGCGGGTGGCTACTTCTTATAGGTTATATAAGACTTCATCTCTTTGACTAACAGTTAATTTAGTTCGAAGTAGGTGATAAACAATATTTTCATGATATAATGTCTTAGGTGCGTCATTACTGTGTACTCGAGGATAGTTTATTTGAAAGTACATGTCAACTAGAAGTTGGGTACTACGTCACCAGTTTTCACGCACTTGTTTAATGTCCAGTTCTATCAAAGTCCGGTACCGTATATCAATAGTTTTTTTGCATCTATAACTTGTTAATGCACTAAGCCTTCCGCGTGAAGATATACAACTTAACGACTCATTACAGTTACTTCCCTTGTTTTAATACTTGATGTAAACAACAACACGGCATGCGAATGATTTGTCATGTCACAAGTAGTAAGCACATATTTGTTACATTATTTCATATCATACGTAAACGAATATTATTAGTATGAAGTTGCATAAGTTTTATAATCGTTTATATAATTTCATGTAATAAATTGAGCCCAAATTTGGCAGAGCTTCAATAAAGAACATTCATATGACTGGACCAGACCTGGTGTTTCTTGACATGGACCTTTAGTCACTTGTCTCACTTTAATTGCAATTATTAATTCTCTCACTTTGATGTTCCCAACAGACTTAATCCCATTCTTCCTAAAGACTGCCCCAGACGGTAGCTACCAACTGATCATTTGATTACGCATTATAACCGACTGTAAGCGACCAGCATCTGTGTGTATGTGTGCAGCTAATCAGAACAGATCACTGACCATCATTGAGCATACCTAGTGTTTATTAGTCTCGACGATAATTAAGGTGCCCTGCTTTCTGGTGTTAAAAGGCAACCGCCACAAACTGCAATCCTTTGATTGACAATATAACCACACCCATTTAGTGAACGGCGGAGATCATGCCCAAGCAGTGTCACATTATATGCAAGAAGAGCTATATACCGGTAATACATTTATACATAACAGTGGAAATCTGGAACTATTATTAAATTACCAATTATTGTTCAAAATACCTTTGCTGATTGTTTTTGATGAATAGTTCTGAATTTTAATGGTAGTTTTGAACGTCTAGATTTAGTATCATATGTGGGGATATTCTACAGGAATTTTACCTTTTATGCTACAACGTGGATTACTTCAAACGTAATGATATTTATAATTAAGCAACATTATTTCTATCCATTTGAGCATTATGCCCATAAATTGATACTTAGGTGTAAAGGAAACAATGGTGTTTTTTTTCCTTCTTGTCCACTGAACCATTTTGTGGTTGTATGTTCTCAGATTTGACTAAGAGAATAACAGAGAGGAAAAAATTGTCACCTCATTGGTATCTGTTAAGGTCAGTGTCTGTTTGCCCCATTTCTGTGTCTAAACTATAACCTCCATATTATTTACAATAATGAAACCAAACTTCCTTATCATATAGACATATCTTTTTTATATTTAAAATGTAACCATTATGCTCGAGGTCACATTTGAAGGTGTGTCATGCATTATAACATTTATATGTAATTGTCTAGCCCTACATATACAGTTTCACAAAGGTACAGGGATAAATATGTTAATACCATTTGCAATTTACGTTATACCATACAGTCAGTATGAATTTACTAATTTAATGCTAAAATATGTCAGTTGGTGAATTAATTAATAGACCATTTCAAACCAAGCGTCTGGCCAATCCTATTCTGCTGATCAAGTGGACGCTTTGTGAGAAAATCTCGCGAGACTGGACGTGTTTTGCAAAACTGGGGGCTCTTCACTTCCGGATTTTGTATTATCTTATTGAACGTAATACAGTACTGAAAATCATGAAATTGACAAAAGTTCAACGTCTGAATAACCATAAGTTGCCAAATAGTGCACGTATACAATTATCAGTTGACAGTTAAATAAAACAACCGTAATAAAAACGAACTTATATCACGTCCATTTACATGTTAAATATTAAAGAAATTATAATCATTACCGCCATTAAATTTACCTGGCCACACATGATCATCATCATGATCCCATATTACCTGTATAATCACCTTTAATCATCATCAGCAGCAGCAGCAGCATCACCGCCATCACGATCTACATCATAATCGTCATGGGCATCAGCATCACCGTAACCGTTTTTACCATTTACATAATAATCATAAACAGCATCGGTATCACCGTCATCATTATCAGCAGCGGCAGCAGTAGCAGCAGCAGCATCACCGTCATTTGTACCATCATTACTTTAATTACAGGGGTATGGATCTTTGTCAAGCAAATTTTCTTATGCTTCTAATCTTAATTGTTGTATATCTTATAATGAACAATGTTGTAAATTTGGACAATTGTGTCAAAATCTCTATTTCTTAATGCATCGTTCCCATAATGCGCTATTACGTATATATGATTAATAGGAATTTGTGGACCGCGATTAAAAATCTGCATACAACTTTTGACTTTACTTGATTTGCAACTATTTGAATGAGGGTCTTCACGCCTGGCTACGGCTTATTTTACCATTCATGGCTTGAATGTTCTATGCCAAAATGTGGTCTAAAGTGGGCCCTACCGGGTACTTAATTTTTTTACCCATTTAAAGATAGAAATGTATTAATTTAAAATATATCGTTTTGTAAATTCATATTATGTTTCTCTATGCGCGTGGGTCCCTTTCATACCATTATAAAGTTCTACTCTAATTGAATCCCTAATTTTAAGACATGAGCGGACACCCCAACTAATTAAGCTAATTGGCAGTTTTATGACACCTTGTTTGTCTAGTGGACAGAAAGTGTGACCATGTTTTGGCGTCTTTTCCCCTTCGCAAGAACACATGCATCCGCTATGCAGCTGTGTTTGAAACTGTCACCATATGGCAGTCGTGTGGTTTATGACCTTCACCATTTAAAGAGCAATATGCATTGACTTACGCGAACAACAAAAAGGACAAAACAGACAAAACACTAAGGTCTACAATATTTTTTTTGGATCATAAAAGGACATAACGCTATATTTAGCAGTACCCACAATGGTGCACCCTTTCCCAATCCCACTATTTTTTTCGTTAGGGAAAGGAAACGTGGATGTGGGGATTTCAAGGAACACATCTAATATATATTTTCATCTCTTGTTTATTGCAAATGTATTATTTCAATAGCTCGCCTATTCTTTTGTAGTTAATCCATACCTTAAATATAAATAATTCCTTTATAAAAATGTTTATGATTATTCAATGGACTAAAGAAGTTTGTAAGGATATTTATATAAGTAAACATGCACAGTCTGAAATATTACTACATAGTACAGTTTCCCCCCTCCACTCTCACTCCTTTAGAACTTATAATAATGCCGCGAAGGTAAATCGTCAATAACGTTGCATATTTTTTCATAGTACACGACGTTCACGTGTATTTATCATTTTTAATCTCGCAACAGTACCCAACGTTCACACCCTCTCTATCTTCTAAATGGCAGCTTGAAGACAATTATCGATCAAAATCATGTTACACAGTATTAGAGAATTATGGGTCGGTCAATTTGAAACAAAAATATTTCTTTTCGGCGACTTCAAATGATAGTGACCGTCGATTTGTTTCCCAGAATTTTCTCTGATGTTGCAGTGTTAGCCAGCGAGCTCTCCGCGCCAGACAGAAATAACACCGCATTTATTTTTTACAACCTTAAAGAAATTAAAATCACCGTGATGTAATTAGCGACTCCATGTTATAAGTGTGTGAACAATGTTGTTAACAGCCGTTAATTGGCGCTAACATGTGCAAACCGAAAAAAAAACAACACTTGTTTCCTAAGAAAGTTGTTTGTTTTATGCGACTTAATGTATGTGCCTGTTTTTGGCAAAACAGCATGTGTTCATGTTTATATGAGATAATCATTTAAACGATGACATGTGACTGTAGTGAGTAATACTTTCCTAAAATTCTTGGATATAACATGTTACTGTCAGACAAGAATAACTCTTTGAAAATGTTCAGGTACAGTTAAAATTGATGTGTATATAGCTGACTAGATAACAGAACAGTAGTTTGTGTTTCTTGTATCTTTATTTGGTTAGATAATATATGAGGTCAGAATTTCCTTGAAATTAAAAATTGACCTTTTTTCGAAGGTTGATTTTTTGTATTTTCTGGTCCATCAGAACAATTATGTTATACATCTACATGGGAAACCTATATTTTTTTTAATTGGCATGAGTAGCACTTTCAGAAAGTGTATAGTTTTGATCATATTTTGTCATTTATAGAAATGGGTGGTTGTTGCTATCATCAATGTCAAACGAACGGCGTTGTTTACCATCACCTTTTATGGTTAAAGTACCTCCGCCAGTTTCTGTAACAAACTGTTCGATTTGTTTACGTCGTATGACGTCAAACAAAACATGCAAGCGTCTTATCAACGAGACGACCTACTAAATCACAATAAAATATTTTGGTACGGACACAAATGATTAAATTCTTTGCGCAAGAGCCTCCAGTTTTGAAAATCTTGAGAAAACGGGTCAAGTCTCGTAGAGTGAGATATAAATCGGCGCATGCGCACTGGACGTTTGAAATGGTCTATTACTTAATAGTAATTGGTGTTTTGTCATACAGGAATGTGTGATGCTAGAGGAGAGCAGCTTCAAGCATGTCAGGCATTTCCAAACAGTGTAATATGTCTATATTATTTAATGTAACCATATTTTCCAGAAGTTGAAACTTTTTCTCACTTAACTGATGCATGTAATGTGACTTAGAAACACTACTTTTCAAAATTTATTTCAATTAAAAAGTCGTAAGTTAATATTTTTTACATTTCTATTTTTTCTAAATATTGTAAGTACTCCATTGCATTTCCTAAGTAAATGTTTAGTTTTATTTTAATAGCTTTTAGTAAATGATGTTCCTGTCTACAATAAGCTTCTGACTGATATTATCTGTCTTCTTGCCAAAACAGTACAATATAGCACCAGAGAATCATATTTTTGTAATACTATGAATTTCTTAAAATATAATACTTTCTTTAAAGGAGCATTTTAAAATTTTAGCATGTATCTTTTTTTTATTAATAAAACAATTAGCATATCATATTATCCTCTGCACTAAGACTGTTGTTCATAATCTTGTCACAGTTGATTGGCTGTCAGTTTCACCGTGAGCCTGAAGGTTCCACAGAACGGTTCACAAAATGGGCCAACACAATAACACAGAAGCAGTTACTGACCCAGGTACAGTGAATTGTTATGGCTGAGTTTACTGTAAATAGCTTTCAGTCTGTTTGTTTAAATAACAAACATACTTTTCAACTGTATGTTCTTTTTATAAATTGCCTGCTTTATGCCATGGTATGATGCGTACAATGTCTTTTAGCTTACCTGAGCTTATGTTCATGGTGAACTTCTGTGTTCAACAAATTTCCAGTGTCACAAATCCATTGTCTGATGTTGTGTGTCCCTAATCCAACTTTTTATACAACATCAGGCAAAACAACATAACACACAAGTAATAAAATGCTTGTAAAAGATTTGGCAGCAAATATCATAGGTCCTGATCCCAGCCAAGTCTGGCTTCTCTGGACATAAATTATTTGCCTATACCCTCTTCATTCATGCTTACGGGGTTTACAAGACATAATGGGAACTGTCAGAGGAAGATATTTTATGTTGTAACTTTTTGTTAGTTTGGTTTATCCTCCCACTGAAAGTGTTTTCAGTTTTCTGGAGACCATGTCTACTTGAAGCAGATATTGTGCTGCCTTCACTTTGAATAGCATGCCATGAACATCTGGCATGGTAGCATACCCACATTATCCTGACACTAGGCTAACCAGTCGTGATCCTACCAATATATTTGCTTGAGCATAAGCAAGAAAGCTATATCAGTATAATTTTAATGACTTTGGTATGTCTTGGCCAGGGTCCCTAGAGTTGTATCTAGGTAGAACCACAGATGTACTGTAGGTCATCTGATAGGTAGAACCACAGATGTACTGTAGGTTGTCTGATAGACCTTCCCACATGGAAGGTATTATCAAGTCGAGGAGTCAAATCCATGTTGTAAGAGGCTGAAGGTTTTACATCAGCTTATAACTGCTCGGCCACCCTTTAACACTTTAGAACAATGCACTTTATTCCTGTCTTTCATAGTATACTTCATATGATTTAAAAAAGAATCACCTAATTTTCTTATTTTTTTAGCAGTTTAAATTCTTTTTCAACACAGTTAATAGCAATTAATCAAAGATCTGAAGCTAACCCAGTCTGAAAATAAAGCCTAAGATGTGCAGATTCTATATCTCTTGATAATTAAAAAAGTGCTAATGATTTTTAGTCAAGCATACAGATAATATCTGATAGAACTATAAGAGCCATGAGGTTACGATCCTTAATAAATAATTCTTCTTACTGCTAACAGAGAGACGATATGGAAGTTACGGGTTCAGTGCCTCCAAAAGCAAGTGCTGTCAAAATGGCCAAATTTTACAATATGGAATGCTGGGAAACAAGAGAGAAAACTACTGATGTTTGTCAACTGAAATTCAGAAAAATGTAAAACCTAGTTATAATGTTAAAATATGATGAATCCTTTTTTGAAAGAGCTCATGTTGAATTATTTACCATGGTAATGTTCCAACCTTCATATTTACCCTCACCTGACCTCATTTTTTATGTGACTCAATCTCATTCTTTTTCTTGTTATTCTTTTTTCCTAATTTTGTTTTTAATTGAACAATTTGATATCATAATGATATTTCTTATAAGAAAATGAACAGATCAAAACAAAATATTGACCTACATTACTGTTTACAACAATGTCATGACAAAGTTGAGGATGTACACTTTATATCTGATTATTTAAGTCACTAATATTTAATGGTCAATTATTGAGGTTTGGATGGAATTTAGAGTTAGGAATTAAAGTGATTTGTAAAAGTGCCTCTAAGATTGGTCTTTATACATAGTTTTGACATTTTTATAAACAGAAAACTATCAATTCAGCCCCTCTCATACTGTATATTTTGGTCATATTGTCATCGTCCAGCTATTATCGGTGAAGGAAAACCCTAAATAAATGTCTTGGTAGAATCAGCGTCACACCACAGGTCATATGGACAACCTTTCCTTATGAAACTTCCCGACTTAGACTTACTGCACTGTAAATCCTGATTTGCCAGCAATAAACACCAGTGGGCCATACACTCCAATTATAGTGTAGAAACATATATTATAAGCTGAATATTGTCACAGATTATTACTTATTGATGTAAAACAGATAGTAATGATAGTGTCACCCCATGTCTTGCACTTAATTGACCCATTAAATAAATAAATCTCCTTAGAGATACATTTAATCTAATGAATTGATTTAAAATGAAGAAAACATTGTGTTCTTTATCTTATTACAGGTGAAGGCCTTTTGTGATGTTGATGAGAAGAAAATAATAAAGGATTTTAAATATATGAAGAATTTAAGGTAAGAAGTTGTTTGAGTATCATTTTATTTCAAGCTTACACGTTCCTTCAATCATGGTTTATTGAAAATGTGAGAAGTGTTGGTTTCTTGTGTTCAAAATTAACATGGCATCGACTCACAGGATGACCAAGTATGATTGGTGGAAAAACAACACAAACTTATAGCTTGGTAACCACCAGCACACTGCAGGTCAGCTGAAAGAAAACTTTTCAAGAAATTGATTTTTGTGTATTATTAAGACCCAGATTTTCAGATATGTGAGTACATAGAAGTTATAAGTTGTAAACTGTAAAGCAGCGTAATTACAGTTTCATTACCTGACCTGGTAGTGCAATCGGTAGAGCATCGACTCCAGGTACGGGAGGCCCCAGGTTCGATCCCGGGCTGCGACATGCCAAAGTCGTTAAAAATGTTAGTGGTATAGCTCCCTTTGCTAACAATTCAAGCAAATATAAAGGTAGTTCCACAACTGGTTGGCCCTGTGTTCGAATAATGTGACTGGGAGTGAGATCATGCCACAGGTGTCCACAGCATGCTATACACCGTGAAGGCAGCACTTTATCTGCTTCAAGTGGACACCATCCCCAGATAACTGAAATACTGTTGGTAGGATGATAAACCCAACAAACAAACAACAAACAAACAGTTTTATTAACATACATAACCACTTGATCCACACATAATAATTACTTAAATAATTGTGCAATTTTTGAGCCAATCAGCATATTGATTATACTCGTGACTTATAATACTGCATGGCTAGTTAGGTAAAATACTAGTTTGTTTTGCTACTTGGTATTCTCCCTTCACAATTATTAAAGGACAACATGTACACATATAAACCCATGATCAAAAGTATAATTTGATTCAATAATTTTTTTTTCTTTTTGAATAAAATTAAAAGTAAAATTCAGTTTGACAAACTGTGACCAAATCACTTTATTTTAACTGCTGTGCCACATGTGTCTCAGGGTGTTTAACATTTAATTAGGCAAATTATTTAGAATGTTGAAACTTTACATTATTCTGCTTCTAGTTAATAAATATTAATTATGTTGTTACTTTTTCTGTAACATATCAGTTCTATTCTTATGTGGCTGTAAGACCAATCACTTGTTTTTCTATCATAAAGAAGTGTTTTCTGTTATTACAACAATGTAGGTTGATCTCTTGTTTTAGATTGTGCATTTTGTTTAAAGAATTAACTCATAACTCATTGCCTTACTTAGAATATGTCCACTGTTTCACACAGCCTTCATCAGACAGATAGTTTCCATGTGATGTCATAGGCACTGATAAGACAGTTTAAGGCAGTCATCTTTGAAGGCAGAAGCTAATTCAGACCAAAATCTGGAAATATGTGCTGTATCAAACTCACCACTGTGTTTTTATTTTTCAGTCTATTTTACTGGAATCGTATCATATTTAACAGCTTTTATGAAGTATTTTAAATATCAAAACTATATTTTGATAGTTAAAAGGTAAAAAATTACAACTAAAAATGGTACACTGTTCATTATGTTTAAAGATGAGCCAACAATTTTATCTATTTCTGTGTATTAATTCTTTGTGCATTTATAAATTTTATAAACATTGTAGTCTAACAATATGAATTTCAAGAGCTTTCCAATGGTGTATAGCTTTTAATTTTTGGACACAAATGAAGAAATTACAAGAAAATAAAATTTACACTTCTATACAATTTATCTGAAAATCCATTGAAGTTGCCATCAAAGATGGCTCCCAAGATAAGGAATCTTCACTGATGTGGGAACTATCTATTATCTATTGCTCATTAGATGAAAATATATTCTGTCACCGCCCGCAATAGCTCATGTAGTAGAGCATCAGCTTTCAGAACGGGAGGTTGCGAGTTTAAACACCGACTGGGTCAAACCAAAGACTTTAAAGTTGGTAGTAGTGGCTTCCCTCCTTACGCTCGGGGCTAAGGTGACAGCATTAAGCCTGACTCATCGGTGTCAGTATAATGGACCAGCCGGTTTTAATCCCTGGGCACATCATAAGTGCTTCTGTGCTATAATAATAGAAATGTCCCTGCACACTTTTGGCAAAAATGCTGGCTAATCCCTATTTTCATTCAATCAAGTGATCCACATTACTTTTTAATTTCCAATATAGGTACTATAAATAATTATTTTAAGTCAAATTTCAACAAAAACATTGCACTAGATTCTTCATACAAACATAGCAAACAATCTTTAATTTTTCCAAATACAGGCCTGTAACTTTTTGCCTGTGGGGTACTTTCTCCATTTTTTTTCTATGTTTATCAAATCATAACTAAAGGGATTTAATGCATATTTGTGTCCCTGTAATAGGCTTCATTAAATAAATATTAAAATTAAAAATACAAAAATAAAAACCAAGTAAGTATGAACAGATAAGTTACAATTTTTAATCCCTTACTGACATATTTATGAAAAATGTAACACCCTTAATACTACACAGTCATAAGGCTATTTTTGTAAGGTAAATAATTTAAGTAGCATACTTTATGGTAATTGTTTAACAAAGGTAATTTGTAACTTGTAAGCTATCCATGTTCCTGTGGATAAATCAGACAATGAGCAGAAAAGTTTATTAACAGAATTATACCTTGATGACCAGTTTGTTGCTGTTGAACACACAAACCTCTCTAAATACTCTATCAATAAATTCTCCTTTTACAGAATTCTTCTGTGATTTTTTTCACAGGAGCAGGCTTGGCAGTGCCCAAACATACTCTAATAGAAGGTATGACACACCAGTTTTTGTAAAATACAGTGATGATTAAATTAAAACATTGTTATTCTGTGGGGTCCCTGTAGCTGAGTGGTAGATTCACTGATTTAAACTTTTACTCCTCTGACTGCTTAGACTGTCACAGTGTAGGTTCGAGGTCCTGATCAGGGTGAAGGACATAATGGGGAAAGGTTTTCCTGTTGACTTGTGCTTATGCTGGTAGATCTACCCAGACATTTGTCTGAAGTCGTCCTCCAACTAAATAACTGGATGTCACTAAAAATTACCATACCTTGTCAATGCAATATCTTGATAAAACAAAACAATAATTGTTAATTCATTCTTTTTTATCATAAACTAGTGTTCTTAATGCCAAAAGGTATGTCTTTCAAATATGTAAATACTGGGTATTCTAAACATCATGCTCTCACACATTATTTTACTTTAAAACAATATGTTTTATGTAGGGTTTTGTAATCGTCAGTATCTTTTACATATGTCCATACAAATTCAATACATATCATTTAGCTATGGTCATTTCTGTGTAGATTCTGTTTGATTTTTTCTTTTAAATTTGAATCAGTTAAATCAACCTATACCATCAGTGTTTTTATTAAAAAACTTTTGGCAATGTTTAAGAAAAATCTGAAAATTTTAAATAGTTTTGTTGTATTTTTAAAGCCATAATAATGCTGCTAGATGCATTGTTTTACTTCCACTGTAAAACTTTTAATTGGTATTTTGTTTAGAAAAAGTACTAGTACTATATTGTAATTTTTAATACAGTAGAAATGTAAATTGTATAATCCGAAACATAGATTAAATATGGTTATGTTTTTTGATTGAAATACCTGCTCTACATATCATTTAATAGCCATGGTAATGCTATACTCTCAGGCTGTATTTATATACATTTCATTTAACATTATTAAAGGACTCAAAAGGAAAGAACATTCAAAGTTCAGGAAAACAGAACAAAATGCATATTAATCTTCTTTTTTTTAAAGTTTGATGCCATTTTAGGGGAGCAAGGAATGACTGCAAAACACAATTATTTTAAATTGGGCGTAATCAAAGTTACATAGTTATGACATCAGTCCAATGTACAGAAATGTGTGCTGTACTAAGGTTTGATACTCATTGTGGAAAGACACCGGTAAATATGAATGATATGATTAAACAAGCAAGAGAAATGTTATCATTTTCAAGCATATCTGTTTTTAAAACCATAATTAAGGTGACTGGCAGGCACATTGTTTTACCTTCTCCAATAAAAATTTAAATGCTCAGTGATTTAAAAGAACTAATAGAAAACATATTTTGCAGACACAAAAAATGCAATAAAGCAACAAAAAATGCTTGTTTTTGTATGATTCCAAGCTAGGACTGGGCCTGGTACCTCTCACTGCGAAGCCGAACCTGTCAGGAAAGATGTTCACGGAACAGCCAGTGGACCTAGAGTAGCATAGCCAGTGGACCTAGAGTAGCATAGCCAGTGGACCTAGAGAGTAGCATAGCCAGTGGACCTAGAGTAGTATAGGCTGGGGCACTGGTAAAACACTCTTACCGTGCACTTCATTGTTAACCTCAAAATACCCCTCCTCTATCAACTGCAATTCATACAGGTTTTAGGTGTTTTAAGATTTTTGCCACTTTTTGTAATACAACAAAATATCTACTCTAATATACATTTTAAAAAGTCATTTTGTCTTAGTTCTGGACCCCAACAGATATGTCTCTCACAAAACATAGCATACCACCTTAGAAAGGAATTCCAAGAGTTGTTATCACAGAATGATATAAATTATGTGCAAGTTTACAGCTCACAGACTTTAAAAATAAAAATCCTGTTGCATTAGATATTGTATTATTTGTACCATAAGACTTGATTCCTTTTTTAAATGGTTAGCTCAACTGTTCATTTGTTCCAAAGCAATAGAACTATGCTGCAAATGAAAAAAAAATCTATTCATGATGTTTTGTCTATGGTTTAAGATCCAGTGGCTCATTAATAGTCAATATGATGATTTCCAGTTGTAACTATTGGAGGATGACCCCAGACAAATCTAGGTAGCACCTCGGGCACACTGCAGATCAGCTTGACTACCCCTGTACAAGAAGTTACTGCCTCCGACTAAGACTCATACCTATGCAGTCAGGAGCTTGGGAATAATTGCATGTTAGTGACTCTAACCTCTTGTTTGACCCGGGTAGGCCTTTTCATATGTCAATGTCATATCACTTAGAGCAAACATATATTGGATCTTTAAATGAAGTATTGGATTAATATGATACAGCATTCTACAATCCTCATAGAGTACTTTATGTATTACTTCAAACATTCTATGGTAGTTTCACTGATGATGGCTTGTTTGTATGTTCTTATTCTAAATGTTTGTGTAAATTATGTCTGTACTATTGACAAGCACAAACTTTTTCCAGACTTTTAAGATCAGAATATGTCTTTCAAAAGAATGACAGAACAGTTTGTAACTGTAAAATGGAAAATTTGTTTGTCCTTAAAATTTGTACAAGCAAATTTTCTTAAAAACTCACAACATGTTGAAAATAAAATTTAAAAGACAAAGTCCAAAAACATTAACCTTAAGAGAAGCATGAATATATATCATAGAATATAGACTTTCTCTTTTTGTAGCATTCCACCCCAATGGCGGTTATTTATGTTTACAGAAATATTGCACAACAGTGAGTGGACAGATGTCTAGGTAAACCACTGTCATACTGAACAAATAAAAAGTGTTTGCCCCAAGAGGGCTACCAACCTATTGAAGAAGCTTGAATATCATTTTGTAAGTAAATATGAGATTATGAGGTTATTTTTTAGCAGATATGTTTTTCAGAAATATAATACATGTTTCTGTGGATAAACTTGTCAGTGAGCACATGATTTCAATATATTTTTTCATTTTTAAGGTAAAAAAAAAAGTTTTCAGCCTTCTGCTGCCAAATAAAGCTGTGTGGATTCTAGATGATGAATATTGCAAAAAAGAAAGACTTATTCTTACGTACTAAATAAAGATTGTTAGCTTCAGGTTCGCTTAGAAGCAGTTATTCATTTTAAAATGCCATTGTCAAAAGTTTTCAACCAACCTAAATAATTTATTAAATTAATTTTATTATGATCTCCTGTTTACATATAAATATGGTGTCCTTATTCTTTATTCATCAGATTTGGAAAATCAAAAGTACTATTTTTTTTAAGTTTTTTTAGTTGTTAAAAACTCCATAGATGTAGTACAAAATCATAAAATTAGACCAGAAAAATATCGACATTTCAAACATTATTGCTGCATGGCTTTAAAAGTAAAAATCTCATAACTGAAAATCAAGCAGCATTCCTCATTACAATAGAGCTTTTTGGTCTATTAGTTTCAGTGGGATGTAGTTTTCTTAACACAATAGTCTGTATACATTAATGGTAACCTGTGTGTTAGCACTAATTAATAAGAGGTTATTGTTTAAAAGTTTACATGATTTAAATATTGTAAAGTAATATATTAAAATGTATATTTTAAAATAAGTGCTTTGCCCTTTAAAAATGCTCTTTATTATTCCCCCACAACAAAGTGTGCAGGAAGTATATTTCAATCAAGTTGTCTGTCTTTGATCAAACAGCTTTACAATCATCTTAAGTAGTAAGGGAACCTAAATAGAAGGAGATGCTTTTTCTTATATTTCAGACAATGTTATGTGAACTCTTCAAACAGGAAGCAGGATTAAGGGATAGTGGGTGTATTCCCTAGCCTATGGCTTACAGTTCTAGTTTATTTATAACATTAAAAAACTTGCATTTTAGACCAACTTAAGAGCTGAAGTTATTTTTTTCTGCTTGTCTTAACTTTACTTTTTTTTCTGATAAACAGGAGAGACGCAAAGGAGCACAGTGAGCCAAAGGCCTGTGTGTGGCTTCTGTGACCATAGCTAAAGCAAATCTTGTAAGGACTTCAGCAAATAAGATCATCCATAACAAACTATATTAGCAGTGGGGACTGTGGGATTCATGGATAAATACTGATACTCTGTCATACATGTGGGTTAGTTCTTTCTTTTTCAAATTCATTACATTGTGCTAGGTAATACACATGAAATGAGGCTTGGGTTTATATTCTTCAATGCAAAATTTGTTTATGTTTTATAGTCAATCTCGTGTACTACTGTTACTTCCTAGCAAGAACTTCAGACAAAATTACAGCAGAAAATTGGGATTTTTGTTTGTTAGCTTGTTGAAATCTGTCTTCTGTCAAAACCGACCATCAGAAATGACATATACTGGACATAAATATAGTGCTTCTTTCACTGAGATAGATCATTTCACATTATTTAAGTTTATGTGTGTCTCATAAGCAACCAAACAATCCTGTGGAACAAGCCTTATAATATAAACATGGATATAAGAAAATGGACATAAAACCGTACATAAAAAAGAAACATATACCTGTGTGAATATTAAAAATGTTTTTTGTTGTTTTTTTTCAGTGACAAACATGACATTGAGAACCAGCCTTGGTGCCTGACAAAGCGGCCAAGGAATTTCTGTGATTCTTTATCTGTCTTTTCTGTGATTATTTCTGGGTGAAAGAAGTCATAAAGGATACACACATCATACAAGTTTTTTTAAAGTTAAAGAATGCCCTTATTTGCAACTTACATGTGTTATTTTTTCAGTTTGTATGTAAACTTCTTGGTTTTTAAATGGTGCATATCAATGTTCTGATAGAGTCCTTTCACTGTATGCTTCTGTTAAGCTGCCTCACACAAAAAAAATGCTTCAATTGGAACTTAAACTCTAGGAACTTAAGATCACTTAGCCACGTTCCCTTAGCTACATACAATGTACATGCTGCTCAATCTGGGTTATAAGAAGACTTAGAAAGTCAAGCGTACACTTTGTTAAACCCCACCTGTTTGAAGAATGGTGGAAATAGTGATTGGGCATATAGTTGTCCCATTTCAGTTCATCCATGGATGTTTAGTGTTTGATAAATTACTTTTGAAAGAAATAAGAATAGAATGGGCATTTTAATTTCCAATTTAAAAGGATAGAATGAAAAATATAATATAATTTTAGACATGTTCTTGGATTAGTTTACAACTTTATTTATAAAATCCTTATTGTTCAACAAATATCTGTAGATATTCGGAAATTGATTTATGTTTGATCGAGTAACAACTATTATTTACTTGATTGGTCATTACTTGACAACTTGAAGGATGTGTCTTTTTATTCTTTAGGGCTTAACAAATAAACAGTAAAAAACGGGTCAACAATGTGACAGGTCACTTTCAAGTCTCTAGAAATTTCTGAAAATAGGCGAATTTCTATTTTGATGAATTTTTTCTAATCAAATCAATGACACTGAATTAATTCAAGATTTTCTGTAATTTGCAATGTTATTATAGGAAACACATAGTGATATTTTTGCTGATTATGCTAGTTGCCTTGAGTTTCATCTTTTAGCATTGTATAACATTGTTCCCAAAAAAAATCTCGGTAAAGGCTTGCAAAGATTAAAGTGATTAGTTGTAGATAAGTGTTTTCATTTCTCAGTCCATGTTTCATTACAATCCAATATGTTGGGTGTATGTTTTCTCTATGTCTGATATATTTGAGTTATTTGAAATGCATGAGTGGAATGCAATAATAGTAAAAAAGATAAACCTTATTTTGTTTTTCACATTATTATCAATACCATTTTGATTTTCTTGTGTTGAATGTTGTATAATCATGATTAAAGGAATGTTATCAAATTATAATGTACTTATTTAAAGTTGGACCTTCACAAACATTAAATAATATATTCATTCACGACTGACAGTAACATTGAACATAAGTAATGTTTTTTACTGAAGTAAATATATAACCATGCAATAAATAACAGATTTCTGTTTGATTCAGTTAGGAATGCAAAGGTGAATCTACAAACAGACAATAATGTGAACTACTGTTATAAGTACATACATTGAGAAGGTAAAATTCATAGAACATTTCCTGTAATGATAATGCACTATCTACCAGTTATTAAAATACGTAAGCAAATGGTAATTTAATATAAGTAAAACAATATCCATTGTACATATTTCCAATTATAATTAGATCCAAAGAAGTTTTTTTGTCACATTTACATTTAACCTGTTTGCCTTTGTCTAGAGGAAGATTAAATTTAAAATATCTGTGGAAATTTTGATAGGACCTTTTCTTACTAACCTAGTAAATGCCTGGCAGAAAAATGCGTTATAGGCACACTGCATTTTGAGGTTCGATCGATATATACATATACAGTTGTTATGTCTACCATATAAGCATGGCACAGAAATATAAATTAAAGGTTATTTTACATATATACTTTAAATATAAAATGTCTTCTTTGATTCCTATTCTATTTATAACACTGGTTTATTGTTATCAGATACATATTTTAGTACCGTATTAAGTTTACATATCTATGATAGAAGTAAAGATCTGCTGATTTTATTGTCATTGTGCTTATTTTTAATGCCGTTTTAATGCATTGCTTAATATATTAAAGCTAACCTTATGAAATTTATGAAATAAAATACTGTATTAAATATGTTTTATTATAAAGACTGAAGTGTGACATTTTACGATTGTGCAAAATCAATCGCATTAACATAACATGTTATACTGAAGCATGATAACCAGGTAATGGACTTTGTACCAATGTATTTCTGTCCTTATTTGCTGCCATGATATGCATCTACAGATTTATAAAATGCACTCTATCGATGAAACATTTGCTCCAATGGGAACTGATAATATATAAACATATAAATTCAGTCACTAAGGTTGTTCATCCACCAGATCGTCGTTGCGCCGGTGGGTCAGCCAGACATGTTAAGAGTCTTCCTAATGAGAATTTCAAACCATTTGGTCGACACAGATAAAACTTTCTATTTTAATAACCTGAAATTTGAACATTTTGTGTTAAATGGTTAGACGCAATTACTATTATTAGTATATTTAACCGAAAATTATCAAACTATTAATTCTGTTATATCCGTTTATATATCTCCTTTTTGTACCGACTCTTGTTTATATGAAAATAAATCTTTATTTACATTGTATATAAATGCCTTGCAAATATACCAATTCATGTATAAAAACACCCGAGCATACATGTATGTACGCGTGAACTCTCTCTCGCCCCCCTCTCTCTCTTGTTGTTTTCACTTTGTGTAGCATGCCATGAACACCCTGCATTATGCCATACCCAGACTAAAATATGTCTTAAGAGCAACCAGTGTGTGAAAGTCCATACGCAGACATTCAATAATAATAATTAAAATTTTAATAACATGCGTAAAACCTCATATACGAAATCTAAAATTAATTAACTTAGAATAAAATGCCTAATGGGTTGAACTAAGCTGATACATTGACAGTCAAGTAGACCCATGTACAAAAGTAAGTGTTTTATGTTCTATTGCAAAATTCTCGTTTGACATTTCCCATTAGGTTTCCACTTCACGTTTCTCATTTAGTTTCAAATTTTTATATTTCTATCACGTATTTTCCACTTATGATTTTATTTCTGGTTTATTTCAAATTTTTATGTCTTTCGTCTACCCTATACATGGATATATACAGAATGCTAACAGAGCTCGTACATAAAGTGTGCGGAATCAAGCACGGTTGTTCAGTAGGTGGTAATTATATAGCCTATAATGGCGTCACTTGAGCCTAACCATGTTGAGGTGAGAGAAAATACTGAACGACATAGATGGACACGGTGTCTACATTTCTTGAACTTATTACAAGAAACAACGAGGGTTTTTAGAAAGTACATTTTGGAAATTCTTGGTTGAAAATGGTGTTGGCAGAGGAGGGCCTCTAGTCTAGGATGAAGTATTGGGAACCGCTTTGCAATTGGCTGAGGAGAAGGTGAAAATTTGTAATATTTTAAAAGTGTTGTATCACACATACATCTTTAAATACATGATGTTTGCAAATAAGCATGTTTCATATGTTCTGTGTCATCTGTATTAGAAAGAGTTCTGCCACTTATATGTTTAGTGGTTTTATAACAATTCAAATATACAATAAATGCCATTGTTCTCATACATAATGCAATCTCCAACACAAGCGGAACATGAACTCTAGATATACATGATATATTTTCTTGAAATATCTTGTGCTGAAGACATTAGTTTCACACTACGTATCGTGTACTATTTTAGAGATTTCGGACAACATGCAGACATTGCAGCGTCCTCATAAAGTAGATCTGAAACAGTTTTAAAATGACAGAACATTATTGGATGTCAGTTTTACTTCCAAACAGCCGTTTGTTCTTTTAGTTGAAGAAAAAAATCCAGAAAATAAATTTGAAATATTAAAAACATTATCTACTTCACCAAGGTGCGCGTTTCTTTAGTGTGAAGTTTTCAAAAATGATTAAGTTCTTCAGGCCTGTGATGTATGATTGTATTGGCAATAATCAACATAAAATATGTCACTATTAAATAACTTTGTCATACTTAAATATCATTTTCATGTATATATATAATACTTGTAATTGCTTGTAAATAAGTACACTCTGCCGTACCCTTCGTTAATTAGATATGTTTTAGAAGTTTAGATTAGCTTTTCACAGATTGTTTTAATATGTGTTCAAGGCTGTCCTTCATACGGAAGAAAAATAAGTCTGGCGTTAGAAGGAATAAACGTGTCAGAGGTGAAAGTTGGTAGGGCACTTTAAGAAGCACACAAACCCTATAATGTAAAAATAAAAAATGTTTATTTATTGCTTATCAAAATATATACAAGACGGTAGAATAGACATTAAAGGTATTTTCACCGACCAGCGTTGCTGCTAAAATGTACATAGAGGAATTGAGTTCTGCTGCAGAACCATTATTTGGCCAAGTCCTCTTAACCAAGATGAGGCCTGGCAACATTTTGAACAATACTTTAACTGTGAAGTCTCTGACCTAAGAAATTTAATAAACAGGTTAAAACCCTACACTTTTCGCCTTTGCAAGAAGGAAAGTGTCACAATGATTTTGATTATCCCAACCTAAAGTCAAAACAATCTTTTTAAGGACATGTGTACATAAAACCTAATGATCAGAGTTAATGTTTAAGTCTATAAGTCAGTATGATTCAACAAAATTTTGATGTTATACACACACACAAAAAGAAAGAAAAAAAAATGCAAATCTGACCAACTGTAAGACATTTTATTTTAGTACTGTTTGAGTTAAAAACTATTACATCACTATGACACAAGTGTTGTTTTTGTTATGAGTGTATGTTTTTCATATTGCACCTTAATAGGCCTTGTAAATTAGTTTTATTATGTTATTAGATACTTTATTTTACCCCTCACAAAGAAGTTTGGAAGAGGTATACTGGAAACTGGTTGTCTGTCTGTCCATCCATGGACACACTTTTGACCAGGCTTCTTCTCCTACAGTTCTGGTCAATATTGATGAAACTCACAATTAGCTATAGTTTTATGGGAACCTATGCACCAGCTGTTTTCATTATGGTCAGATGAAAAATTTCAGGAATCATTACATCTTTTAATGGTATTTTAGACGTTGATGTAAGAGATCTATGGACAAGGGGTGGGCGTGGGTATTCATTAGCCATCAAATTAGTTTTAGCATTTGAATAGATTTTACCAATATTTTATATTTTCAGAAGCCCATCAGATAATTGCATAACGAATTTCAGATCAATTTTGAAACTAACTTTCCAAATATGACAATTCTGAACTTGCAAAGCATATTATTTGTGGCTAAAGAGTGTTTTTATCCTCATTAGCTTATTATTTTATTGCTTCCTATGTACAAGCTGTCAACCTGTTCATATTGTACAAATCTCGTGCATAAATATCACCTTATTGAAAACTACACTAACTTCCATAAACTGTAGGTAAGATTAACATGGTTATTTAATGGCTTTTATTAGAGGGGTGCTTAAAAATAACTTCTCGACCAGCTGACATTGAAAATGTTTTTCATATGTGTGACAAATGAAAGGGCCCATGGACTGGATGACAGTGGCAAATCTCTGTGACAATAAAACTTAAGACACAAAGTCATTTGGCTAACAAATGTTTTATTTATTTATTTACAAAAATAAGTGATGAAACTGTGTAAAAAAATATTTTATTTACAAATAAATGCAGAATTGTAGATAAATGTCTGTCAGAAAAATGTCTGACATTATTTCAAGACAGGCATTATTACTACAGAACATCTACATGAAGAATGCTAGCATTAGTTTGAGTTGTCTTTATAAACAAAAATGGATATACTGTTTTGCCATGATTTTGACCCTAAACCTTCTTAGACACAGACACTTCAAATGTTCTCCAGTACTGTTGAACTGTGAATTATGTGTCCTGCTACATGTACTAAGCACCTCTGTAACCAAAAAACAAGCTTTAAACTCCAACACAATAGCAATAAACAAAAATGTGGCTTTGCTTTCAACAAATCAAATATCTGGAGAAGAAACATGTTTTCTCATGAATCCATTAATTTATTTTGTTTAATTTCTACATTTCACAATAAATTCTGTATTTAAATATATACCATTTCAGTTACTCAACCATGAGTTTTGAAATACATACTATAAAACATACAGAAGAGACCACAAAGACACAATAAATGATTTATATTATAAGTAATGTAATAATTCTAAGATGGTTATTTTCCAAACTGGTACATAATCAATTTAATTGATTTTTTTCTTTCTTTTGGTCGCCCATTTAAACCTATCTCATGATAAAATCTATTTCTAAGGGGATTGAGGAAAAATCAAACATATAGACCATTTGGGTATAGTTAAGAATTCACGAAATCAAGAAACTATGAGAAGTGAGTATAAGTGCTAAAATGGTTCGAAATTATGGGTATTTAATTAAATTTACAATTTACGTTTTTATGTTAGTACCATAGATGGTTAATCTTATATTAGAATCATGAACTTAAAATACTATTGAATAAGATATTTAAAAAAAATTAAAATGGCATTAACTACATACTGGTGTAAGGTAAACTTTTCAGTCTATTTAAACGGAAGAAACCAGCCAACATAATCTTCATGAAGATTTAGGTAGTGCTTAATAATAAGCACAAAGATGTAAATGACAAAACTAAGCAGAAAACAGATAATCAATATTAGGGAACAGTTAATTGAAAAGAGAATGTTATTAGAATAAAATTATTTGAATAATGTGTTTTAGATTTTAACATAACTATATTAACAAATACTGGAAAGAATAAAACAATAATACTACTCTTCAATAATATACTATTCATATGTCTGCATGCATTGCATAATTGGATAATTAACTAAAAAATATAAAAATGAACAACAATAATATTAAAGAACAATCAATTAATGCTTGCTCAAAAAGCGTTCACTTTATATTAAAATCAGCAATGTCTATTTTAGAAAAACACACATGTAACAAATTTAACTGAAAATGTAATAAAATATTAAAACTCTTTTCTCACTGTTAAAAAATGTGTTGCTTAAAAACAATGTTAGGAAGTTTATAAAAATAATCATATGGTATTGTAATAATTACTTAATTATGACAATATTAATAAAGACCCTTTTCTCCAGCAATCTGTCTTCCAGCCATTTACAACAGATGTTTATAAGTGTTTCATACTTTGTTAAACTAATTTAAAACAGAACACTGCCTATATAACATGAAGTCATCAATACTGCATTTTATGTAACAATTTTAATTGCCAATAGTATATTACTTTACTACATAACTTATTTAGACTATCAATGAAAAGTTGGCTTTTAAAATATAGCCAGTGGCCATTTTTAGTCAATGTCTGATACCAATAGATTGGCATGGTTAAACACACCAATGCTTAAACGAGCACGCTTTTCAGTTAATGCCAATGATGTGAACAACAGGGACTAATGCATAATGAACTATCTTAAGAAACTAAACAGAAGGTAAATAATGGATATCCCTGTCGTCAAAATGTCACATTCCCATATCTTTGTTAGCATTCATCACTTTGTTTGGCCTCCTCGGGTTGATATCAGTGGTATATATTATGTAAGTAATTCATACATCTGTTTTCTGCATCCAGTAGAAATAATGTGGCTGTATACTTTGATGAATCGAGTGATTGTTTCCAAGGCAAAACATTTACTTTCTTACTCGTGTAAACGTGTTTCACTACTTGTACGACTATAGCTAATTGTCTAATTAATTAGTAATTAACTATAGAATTAACAATGCTATGACTAAATATGTTTAAGCAGATGCCATACGTTCCACTTAATCTGTATTGCTCAAAAAACATTTTGTATAGAAATACAAAACTTTTAGGTATGTGTCGTGTTCTAAAGCAAGTACTGTACTTTTCGAAGTCATCTATTTTCTATGAGAGGAAATGGGTAACCTATCACCATGCCCTCATTTCTGATTGGCTGTGTCATGTGATACCTTAAGAATCACCGATTGAGAAACTGGTCTATTGTGGAAGTGTCATTACTTAGACTCAAGTATGTGTTTATGCAAACATAATGCCCAAATACCCCAAAGCAGTGATAAGATATGGTTACATATATTTGATAGAGGCAAACTGTCAGATGCCATCTTTAAAACTAACACTTATTCATTATAAATGATGTGGTGCAGTGCATGTATGCCTTCACTTATCCCTGCTATGTCCAATCTTAGCCCATCTGTGTTTCTGCATTTCAGGCACATCGAAGTTGTGTTGTACCAGGTGT